>PVKS010008586.1:0-67654 GCA_004027875.1 Aplodontia rufa | reverse complement strand
GCTCATCTATAAGCTAATTTGGTACCATATGGAACACACATATAACATACATGTACACAAACACACAGGACAGGAGCGCGCGCACACACACAAAACAACAGGAAACATAGATTTTTAGACCCTTGGAAAGATTGAACTTTTGAATAAAGACAGCAGCAAAAAAACCATAATTAAAACTCTCAGATAAAACAAGACTGACTGAAAGATATATTTAGGTGTACAAAATAGGTGAATTTACCAGTAATATTGAGCTCAAGATCCAAAAGATGAAATGGCCATATTTATTCTAGTAAAGGAGCATGCACGCATCTTTAGCACCAGAATTAGAGCTAGCCCAGGCTTTATGCGTTTCCTCCAGAAACTCTTTCACTCTAACCTCCGAGGAAGATAAGGCGTCCTTGACGAGGCGCCAGAGAGAGAGAGCAGCAGTGGGAAAAATATCGGGTCCTTTTTCTTAGGACTTTTTGTAAACCACTTTTTACATGTTTTTAGACCCGTTTGCAAAAACCAAGGAGAAGATTGTTTAATTACCTTGACAAATGAAGTAACTGTCCTAGGACTCACAGCAGTTCCTTGTGCTTCCAATAACGACATTACTGCTTTTTGCAGCTGGAGTTCAGGCAGTTCTAAACCCATGGTACCTCTCCTCTCACTTGCACTTACACACAAATAAGAGGACTCACAGAGCAGCAAGCAAGGACTAAACACAAAGAAAGACAATAACAATTAACATAAAAGTTTTACCTCTAGAGCCTCGCTTTAAGCGATCCCCCGTCAATGCGGTTTATTCCTGCTGGTGGCAGCAAGCCGTGCCCTGCCCGTGGCAGTATGTTGCAATCCCGGCTCTCAGGCAGTGAGCAAACTCACCAACTTAGTGTTGTTCAGTCAGCTCTTTCTCCGTCCGGGCCGCCAATCTGTTGCGTTTGGCCAGCGAAGCAACAAACGACCACCGTGGTTTCTTTCTGA
Source organism: Aplodontia rufa (assembly GCA_004027875.1). Taxonomy (NCBI): domain Eukaryota; kingdom Metazoa; phylum Chordata; class Mammalia; order Rodentia; family Aplodontiidae; genus Aplodontia; species Aplodontia rufa. Next base: position 66,688 of record PVKS010008586.1, on the reverse strand, counting down.
AGTCTTCTGTTTTATTCCACAATATATGCAGTTTATATAGGCATAGAATGCAACGTTTTCCGCATGCCTCAAAGCTTACATACAGTTACAATTTACCGGACCACCCTGGCATGTGGGCGGGGGGGGGGGGGGACTATTCCGAGCCAGATGCATATCAACCATTAAAGAGCACACACCTGGTTTCTGCGAAGGACAGTCAACAACAACAAGATAATCAATCTCTCTTGATAATTAATCTATCAGCCACCTTCCAGTAACTGACCTGCCTCATGGCACGTACACAGCCCCACGGCCTGATGCTCCCTACACACCTGGCTTTGGTAAGTGGTGCGGAGGTTTGAACCTGGGACCTCGTACATGCCTGGAAAGCACTCTGACCACTGAGCAATTGCTCCCGTCCCTCAAATGTTCTGTTATGGCAAGAAGCGTGCGCCCTAGCCCTTGCCCCTCAGGTTGGTCGGTGTCTCCTAGAGTGAGCCTGTGCTTTGCATGGTTTTGAAAACCTCTTATGACATATTTGTGCAAATTACTGGCATTGGTAAGCATGCAAAGATGATAAATCGGATTTCTCCTATAGTTGACATTTTGGTGGATATCTTAAAGTGTATTCAGTAAAACAAGCTTATTCCAGAAGTTTCCAAACAAGTAAAAGTGAGTGGAGGCTGGGTTTAGTGGCGCGTGCCTGTGATCCTGGTGACTAGGCATGCAGAGGAAGGAGGGTCACTAATGGAGGCCAGTCTGGGCAACTTAACCAGACCCTAAGTCTCAAACTCTCCTCTTCCAAGCCCTGCGCAGAAAAACATTGGTTAGATGCCACGAAGTAGGTGGCAATGCCTTAACCGTATGCGTGTTGTCAGGCCCGAGGGCCTCTTCCATCCTTGTCAAGGGGAGTGCTAACCTTCTCTCCTTTCATACAACACGGTGCAGAGCTCTGCGCACTCGCTATTTAAGAACCTAGAGTCTGATCACTTTTCGGTAATGGTGACTTTCAACTCGCCAGCCGCAGAGGCCAGACAGTAGCGCCATGTCTATAACAGGACCGCCGCTATTCACATTTGATCATATTTATTAATTAGAACGTGAAGGGAACAATTTTTTTCGTGCTCTAATGAATTCATAAAACTAGCCAATCAGGATGAGGAGAGCACCGGAAGTCCCAAGCGTCCTTCAAAGTCGCCGACGCCCCCGGAAACAAAACAGGGCGGGCGCACACTTCCTACGAGACACGTCTCGCGGACGGCGGGAAGAGGACCGGAACTGTCTGCGGAAGTGGAAGTGCTGGTAACGAATCAGAAGACGAGCATCGGAAGATCCCTCCACGGACTTCCGGACGCGGCCCCACGCGCGGAACTGTGGGTGTTGAGGCGTCCCGCTCGGGGCGCGCGGCCTGCGCATGCTCCCCGCCTCCGCCCGTGTCTGCGCCTGCGCCGCGCCACCTGTGGCTGAGCGTTCGAGTCCCGACCCTGCGTCGGCTCTTATTCGCGGGTGCTCATCCGGGTGGGATGTCTCTGGTTCCCGCGTCGGGGACTCAGGCTCAGTTCTTTCCTGGTAGAAACGAGCCCCAGCAGCCTGGCGGCGCCCCCTGACTTTGAAAACAACGACGGCGTGTGTATGCGTGTGACCACACGTGCAAACGCCACTGCGCGCGCACGCACGGCGAGGACACAGGTGCACCCGCGTCTGCCCGAGTGCACACACTCGCGTGGGTGTGTATTAACACATGTCCACACACGGACGGGTGCGCGTGGGAAGTGCCATGGCCCGGGCCCGCGCCAGGGCTCCGCGCACCGTGCGAATGGCCCTACGTGTTCCCAGCTTTATTGAATGTGTGCGTTGGGAAAAACGAGAAGTCTGCTGTTTAAGACAGGTTCTCAGGCTTTTCCAGAGCTAGCCAGGAGCGGGAGCCCTGGAGAGCCCCTGGGCCATTCCTCCTTGCCCTGCGCCAAGTCTTGCTGAGAAGCATCAGGGTAGCAGGTGAGGCAGTTCTGCGAGTAGCCTGAGGCCCAGGTGTTACCAGGAGCTGGGACTGCAGGAGGGACTGGCAGCCGTCTCATCCTCTGTCCACCTGCCTGCAGAGTCAGACTCACCTGGCCACAGAGTTTGTTCCTGACCGCGAACTCGCCGTCTTTGGCCCTGGAGCTAACTCTCCAAGCCCTGACTTCGTTTATGGAGTCCAGGGGCTTCTTAAGGTTAAGAGAGCCCCCTTCCTCTACCACCACCAGAAACATCTGTCCTGCCCAGGCCCCTGCTGTGGCTTGGGGATGCAGCCATGGGCTAACAGGTACAGCTGTAGGCAGGAGCTGGTTGGAGGAAGCTTGTGCCCCCTCCCATCTGTCAGCTTCCATGTGTCCGGCTCTTCAGCTTCTGGGTAGCAGCCCTGGTGCTAGGTCTCCTGGTTCAGGGTCTGGCACACAGGCTCCCGTGGGGGCTGGCCTCACCCTTACCTTGGGTCTGCAAGTTCACATCCCTGAGGCCCTGAGACAGGCAGGTCCACGTGAATGCCAGCCTTAAGACAGCCAGAACCGTGGGCCTGTTTTTGGGTGCAGGTGGGGACTTTCCCAAGAGTGACACAGGATGAAGGAAGACATCCAGAGGGTCTCACAGAGTCAGGACAGGCTGGAAGGCCCCTGCAGGCCGCCTCTTTCCTGGGGTTCCTCAGCACTGGGGAGGGGCAGCGGGCTGTTTGTCACCGAGGCTGCTTTCCTTGCGTCCCTGGTGCCTCTGGGCCTGGCACTTCACCAACTGCCTTGGGTCCTGTTGACCGACACTCTAGGCTCATGTGCCTGGATAGAAAGCAAGTTCAGAGGTCCATTTTCAGAATTCGGGATCTTAAGATCCAACTGTAGCCATTTTTTTAAATTTATTTTTTAGAGAGATGGAGAATGAAAGAGAATTAGTTTTATTTGTTTTTTCTTTTGGTTTTTGTTGCTCTGATAGTTGTGTACATGATCGTAGGGTTTGAACCTGCATCCTTGTGCATGCCAGGCAAACGCAGTAAACACTGAGCCCCCATTGTAGCCATTTTTAACTATAGCCCTTCCCTTTGCCAGCCCCAATTTTAAAACTAGCCAATCGCATAGATCCTAACCTGGAGCAGCTCCTGGCCAAGGCAGTGCTGTTAGGTGACTGTCCCCCAGCTGTGCTTGGTGGCCAGGCTTTGCAGTGCGCCCTTCTGGAATATGTCCAGTCTGCCCTGCCCACCCACTGGTGGTTGATTTCTTGGGGGCACTTTGTTATTGTCACCTTGGGACCTGTGACTTCAGCCTCCGTGCTGGCTCGTCCTCCAAGAAGCGAGGAGCACACCTGGCAGGCCTGCAAGCCAGGAGGACTGATGGCATGATCAGAATGGCCACCTATGGGATTTGCTCTGCCCTGCCCAAGTCACCAGGGAGCTTCCTCGCTGCACCTGAGTCCCTTCCCCAAGGACTGTTCCCAAAGGCTTCTGTGTGGAATCTGGAGCTACACACACAAAGTTCTGGGAGTAAGAAAAACTGAGGTCACCTTGCTGACCTCCCCTTTTCACACAGGCAGGCAGAGTGGAGGCCAACCAAGCACCTGGCAAGTTGTCCCTGGAGAGGTAGGGATGGGGACCCAGCTGTCCCACTCCCAGGAGCTGGGAATGGTGAGGGGTTGGCATGGGTTCATGTCCAGACATGGAGGGGCCCTGGCCTGTGTCCACCTTTCCCTTTAGGTAGGTGTCATGGGTAGGGTTTCTAGATAGACCCAGGATGCCCAGTTAAACTGGATCTTGGGTGAACTGTCAGTAACTTTTCAGTGCCCGAATGTTCCAGGGGACATACTTCACTGATGTTTTTCACCCAGGGCCACGCGCAGTGGCATGTGCTGTGCGTTTATTTGCTGAGCTCTGCAATTTCAGTAATAGCCCACAACTTGTGCGCACTTGTCCTTTGAGGTGCCCGTGGAAAGGGAAGAAACTGAAAGATTTTGTGTTAAATAAAACTGCAGAATTCCTTTTTCCTAAAGAAGGGCCGGGGGCTGGTGAAAGCCAGCCTTGGGATGAGTAACATTAGTTCTGACCTGGCCAGTGGTGTGCCTAGCCTGGTGGGATTGAGTTATGAGTTCTAGAAAGACAATGCCTGGTGGAAAAAGGGCTCAGGGAAGGAGGCCAGAGGCAGCTGAGGCCAGAAGCAGGCTTTCACTGGGCCTAATCCCCACCAGACCTCGCGGGGCTTCCCCTGGTGGCAGCTGCTGGATTTGCAGGCACAGACTTGGAGACTGGCTCTGTAAAGGACACTGTAGGGTGTCCCTTGGCGCCTGGAAGTGCTCACAAACATGCACTGAATGCTTGGCTTCAGGCAGTGGTCCAGTTGTTCAGGACGGAAAGCTGCTTCAGACCTGGGATGAAATCTCAGCCCTATATCTGGGGAAGGGGCTGAATCAGGGCTTAGGCAGCTGGAGGGAAGTCTGAGGCCAGTTTTGGCTCCTGCATGTGACCATTTCCCCTCCCCAGGCTGTGAGGATGGCCCAGGTCTCTTTGCTACTGCAAGCCGTGGGCATCAAGAGGAAGGCAGGCGGAGCAGAGATGGGAGAGTAGCCCCCCAGAGCTGGAGCTGGTGGCCGGGGCATGGCTGGATTGGGCGTTGGAGGGCATTTCCCCGGGAGACACGGCTCCTGGCAGCGTCTGGGGTGAGGCCGTGGCTGAGGTAGGGGAGCCTGGCCCCCACCTGCCCACCCTCTGCTCACAGACCTCCACCATGGTTGGTTGGCCAGTCCCCAGGCCTTCCCAGAGAGTAAGAGCAGCATTCTCAGGAATAGTGACAGATCCCAGGGACTCCATGCCTCCCGGGTCCCTCCTGGGGCCATCATGAGCCTTTTGGAATGACCACTGGGGCCCACAGGGTCAGCTTCAAGGCTACTGTGAAGGCCGCATGCCAAACCAGCGGTCTCTTGAGTTGGGTGGTCTGGGCCTTCCAGTGGCTGGTGGACTCCTGGGGAGCGTGTTCCTGTCCCTGGCCTTTGCTGTCATCTCCTTGGGAAGAGACCAGGGGATAGGGCTCCAGTGTCAGGCCTCTGGGCACTAAGGCGTCCACTGTGGGGGACTGAGACCCCTCTTCTATGGACCCTGCTGGGTGATTCTCTAAGCCTCCACCAGGGGGAGGGGTTGTACCACTCTGGGTTCTGAGGAGCTGGAGCAGCCAAGCTGTGCCCCAGGTGGCTGCCTGGCACCCCATCTCCAGGCCTCGGCCCCCAGGGCAGGGCTGACTTTGGGGCCTCTATGGGCTTAGGCAAGTGGCCTTGTCACTCGGTGCCCTGGTTTCCTCCCTGCAGGGACTGACCACAGAGCTGCAAGTGTCTACCTGGGCTTGGTCATGGTCATGGCTGTGGCTGGCTCTTTTTCCAAGACAAAGTGAGACTGATGTTTACAGGATGGCTGACGGTGACACCCCTGGGCTGCAGTGGGGTCTGTAGCCCCAGAGGCCCCAGGGACGTAGGGAGGCACCTTGACTGGTGGCCTGGAAGAGTCACTTATGCAGGGTCCCGGGAAGTGCCCGGGATGCAGGAGGTCCGGGTACAGGCCCGACACCTCTTCTGCCTTCTGGTCATCTTTTCTGTATCACATTTCCACAGCCACCCCTACCAGAAGCGTTTCCAGCCACCCAGGGGCAGGATGAGATTAGAGCCCTGATCTTGCCACCAACCCTCTCTTCGGATGGGTGTGTTTCTGTGAACCAGGGTGGTTTATACCACTGTTGCTTCTCTATTCCTTTTCCCTAGTGAGGGAGGCAGCTCAGAGACCCTGGCCAGGCCTGGGGAAAGACAGGCAAGCTGTTTGCACAGTCTGGCTGGGAGGAGCCCGGCGGAGCAGGGAGGAGTGGGCGAGGCCTGTTTAGTGAATGGCTGCCCAGACTTCTGTGTGTATTAACAGCTCAGGTGGCATCCAGGGCATGTCCGCCTTCACGCTGGTTCCAGCCACGCTGGGAGGAGCCCGCCGAGTGGGAGGTGTAGGCGAGGCCTGTTTAGTGAATGGCTGCCCAGATTTCTGTGTGTATTGGCGGCTCAGGTGGCGTCCAGGGCATGTCCGCCTTCACGCTGTTTCCAGCCACGTTGGCTGTCCACACAGTTGCTTCCCCACGTGGCTGTCTGAGGAGGGCTCTTGGACTGAATCGCAGACACCTGCTTGTTTCCCGCAGCGTCTGCAGGGTCCCTGGCCAGAGAGTGGCTAGGGCTGCCCTCCCTCTGAGGAATGTCCCGGGGTTTCCTGCCACACACGTACAGGGATGGCCTTTCTGGTTCTGTAGGGAGGGAGATGGGTGACCGTCCAGGGGGCTGAGGCCTGCCCTTAGGGACCTCTATTAATAAACTGACCGCTGACCCCTGGACATGCAGTGGGGAGGAGGGGACAGCATTCCCAGGGCCAGCATTTGGCTAGAGACCTTTCTTGCCTGACCCAACTGTCTCTGGAGTGTGCGGTGCTGCCCTGGCCCCTGGCTGATGGACCGGAAACACTGCATGGACCCAGCGGTGGGGCTGCCCTTCCTCTGGGCTGTGACTATCTCATGACTAGGGATGGGAGCATCCCAAGGGCCTGAGGGCGGGGAGCAGGGACACAGCCTTGGCCCTGGGCCACATGGGGGGATGAGGAGGTGCCAGAGCTCTGCCGTGGGAGCCTGGCCTAACCCCGTGCAGGCTGCATGGTGGAGGCTGCAGCTTTGGGGTTGGGTGGCCCTGCCAGGAAGGACTGTTGGGACTGTGAGGCCCACATGGGGTGGGAACATAAGGGGAGAGCTCCTGGCAGATGGAGGCCAGTCCTGCCTGTGGGGCTGTGTCAAGCAGGAAGGGTGCTCCAGGCAGGGGGCACAGCCCAAGCAAAGGCGGATCCCTGGGGCCTGCTGACCGAGGTGGGGCGTTTGTTGAGTTTGGAGAAGTCAGTGGACCATCTTGGGGTTGGCCCTGGGGCCTGGACACAGTGCCACGTGTTGGCCAGCATGCTGCCACTTGAGGTGTCACCCCAGGCTCTGCATAGCCCTGATGCTTTCTGCTGTGACCCCTCTGGCCCTTGTCTTTGGCCAGGGGCCTGGGCCACGTCCTGTCACACGGCATGGTGCCCAGGTCAGGCTGCTCTGCTTGGTGGGCATCCTGGCCCATCTCAAGGGTGTAGGCTCAGCCCAGGGTGGCTCTGGCTCTTCTAGGTGGAGCCTGGGGAATCACCAGCTGGAGGAAGAGCCGCACATTCCCAGCCGCAAGCCTGGTGTGCGGAAGGACCTCCTCGCCTGCACGGTGGCTGCTCAGCAGCCCACATTTGCTGCATGCTCCAGGGCTGGGGTAGTGCTGACATCAATGCACTACAAATCCTCCCCTTGGACCACGAAACTGACCCTTAATGACAAGGCTGCTGCCGTGCAGAACTGGTCGGGGAGGAAGGGGGTGGCGCCCCCCCTCCACCACCAGTCAGTGCCTGTGCACATAGTTCTGGCCTGGGGAGTGGGCCTGTGTTTCCTGCCCACAGCACAGGAGAAAGCCAACATGCAGCCAGGACCCCACCTGTGAGGAAGGATTTGAAGGCAGCTCTGGTGACCGCACAGGCCCGGCAGGACAAGGTGGTGACCGTGTCTGCTGGGAGCCAGGCCCTGTCCCAGCAGTGGCTGAAGCACTGGGAATCCTGCCAGCAGTCCTCCAGGGCCCAGCCCGCCAGCGGGTGAGGCTCTGGGAAGTGCTGGACCCATGTTCACTCGATCCATCTCCCCCAGTTTCCGCCACCACCCGCGTCTAGGTGCTGTTGGCGAGGGAGCTGTGAAAAGTGCTGCCCTGGGGAGACCTGGGCAGTGGGCCGTGTGCTCCTGGATGGAGAGGGGGCTGCATCGCTGCTGGGGAGAGATGGGTGGGTATTGTGCTGAGACCACCCATGGCCTGCTGTCAGGCGGGGCTGTCCTCTGCAGGCGCTCTGCATGAGCCCCAGTATGGGATGGGATGGGCGTGCCTTCCTTGAGGGGCAGTGGCAGGGATGTAGCCCCAAGCAGGAGGCCCTTGACCAGTGGCAGCTGTGAAGTCCATGTCCAGGGCACGAGTGCTTATTGATCATGCATGTGGGGCAGTGACCAAGGCCCCTCCAGGCATCCATCTTGCCTGGGCCCAGGGCTGCATTGAGGGGTTGGAGGATGCTCTGTCTGGGCCTTGGGCAGGCAGTCAGCCCAGAGTCCAGAGCCCAGAGCCCAGAGCTGAGTCCACACAGCCATGTCTACCTCTTTGGGCCCTGCGGGCAGGGGAGGCTGCTTTGGAGGGGGCAGGAAGTGAGGTGTGTTGAAAATTTGGGGCACAGATCTGGATGCCTGGGTCTGGGCTCTGAGGGAGTGGGAGGCCTGGGGGAGCAAGGACAGGAGCTCCCACAGGACAGCAGTTTTCTCCCCAGGTCATGCTGGGTGGGGACAAGGCCAGTGGCCCTACTGCCCTGCCCCCTCTACTATCATGGTGGCCAGGGGCAGCACTGTCCACTTCAGGGCCAGCTCAGTGCCTGCTCACACCTTGAGGCCTGGGAGTCTCCCTGTTCGGGGAGGAGGAGGCTACACAGGGCACCAGAGTGGGCATGGGGCCATCTTCCAAATCCCCTGTCTGGGTCCCCAGCTGCACTTTCTGTGAGCAGTGAGGTCCCATGGTGGCGGGGCTGGTGGTGGCCCACGAGGCCTGAGTGCCAGCCTGGTCCATTCTCTGTCCTCGTTAGCATCCTGCGCCTGACCCAGTGACTGTGGCCCTGTAGCCCCAGCAAGCTCTGCTGTTTGTGGCTCTGCTGAGCTGACGTCTGCAGGCACCACACTGGGCCAGGCCATAGAGAGAGGAGCCCATGCTGGGCCCAGGTGCTCCCAACGGAGGCAGGGGTGGGTGGGGGGTGCTGCCTGCTTCCCACCAGCTGGGCCTTGGGCCTGGGCCCTGGTCCTCCCAAGCTGACTACCTGCTCCATCTGGGAGGCCGGTGAAACTCCTGAGCTTCCTGGGGTTGAAAACCAGGTGGCTCCAAATGATAGGAATTGGTTCTCTGCCCGGTTGGAAGCCAGGAAGCCCAAAAGAGGCTTGCTCCCTCCTGAGTTTCCTGGGGTGGGGCCTTCTTACCTCTCCCTGGTGTGTGTCAGTCTAGCCTGTGCCTCTGCCTTTGTGTGGCCCGGGTCCCGTGTCCCCTCTTCTAAGGACAGCTGTCACACCTAAAAAGATGCTTTTCCAAATAAGGTCATTGGTAGTTTCCAGGGGACATGTTTTTTGGGGACCACCATTCAGCCTGCGGTGCTCTCCAGGTCTCTTTCCACATTTGTTAACTGGGGTGTCGTGAAGGCCAGACAGGCCAATACTCAGGACTGGGGAAGGCACTGTGGCCACTGTGTCCCTCCCACACCTCTTCCAGGAAAGCAGCCCCTCCCTGGGAGCCAGGACCTGTGTGGGCCCTGCTCTGGGGTAGCTCCATGTCCTTGGGAGGTCACTTCTGGGTGGGTACAGAGGGGAGAGGTAGCAGGCCCTTCCACTCAGGTGGAGTCTTGTGTGCACCCATGTGGCGCTGGGTGGACCCAGCCCTGGCCCTCCTGCTTCTGGTGCCTCATCCGCCCTGCTGACACTGCCCTCAGCCTCGCTCCTCCCCTCCACCCGCTACCTTCAACTCTTCCCTCTGTCTGTGCTGGGCCCTCTTCTGATGCCCCCGGAGCTGGCCATGTGTCCCTACCAGGCCTTCCCGCTGCTGGGCGGGAGGCTTCCATCCTGCAAGCCAGGGTGGGGTTTGCAGTGCTACACAGTGGTAAGGGGTCCTGAGGGGCTGACCGGGGACTGTGCCTGGGGAGAGATAGGGCTCAGGGGCGGCAGCTGGAGCATGGGGCCATCCAGGCATGTGAGTGGCCTGGGCTGCAAGGCACAACAGGGCCAAGCGACATTCCTCGGCCAGGGCACCCCTGCTGGCCTGCTTGTGCCAGCCTCCAGGGAGGCCACAGGGCCTGGCCTCTCCACCAAGGCCATGCCCCGAGCAGGGACAAGTATGAAAGCCTCTCCTCCGCGGGTCAGCCCCCGCGCAGCTCATGCTACCAGAGGAATGGCCACCTCCCAGGGTCCTACAGCTAGATCTTACTCAGGCCTTCCTCCCCACCATGTGGAGCCAAGGACGGGAGAGGCAGAGGCTGTGGCCAGGCTGCAGCCCCCCAGGGTGCCCTGGGCCTGATGCTGTTGCGGTGGGCCCTTCTCTTCAGCAAGCAGCCAGCAGCCCCCTCTGGCCAGTGCCCACCCCACGTGCCTCATCTTATTGATGCAACCTGGAGTGACCCCTTGCTGCTGCCTCTGCTCAGCTGGAGCCTGCGACCTCCATGCGTGGCCTGTGGCCTTGGGATTCTGGTCTGCGTGCTTCCTTCTCTTCCCTTCCAGGCTGCTGTCCAGGGCGGTCTGAGGGGCCTTGTGCCCCAGCGCTGTGGCTGGCCTTGTCGGGCCTGTGGGTGTGGACCCAGCACCCAGCTGCTTTGGCCCTCCATCTGGAGGGGCTCTGCCAGGAGAAGACGAGGCACCCTGTGCACAGCCAAAAACTCACCCAAGGCACAGTGGGTGCTCAGGGGACCTGAGCAGTGTCCTAGTGGCTTGGGGCAGATGTGTCCTGCAGGCATTTTGGTGTGAGTGGAGTACGTTTGGGATCTGGGAAGAGACCTAGCCCTCGCCAGGGCCAGGGCCAGCAGGGGGTGTCCCAGCAGGAGAGGAAAGGCAAATCTGTCCTGGTGGCCCAGCTTCCCCAGGAGCTGGCGTGAGCACGGGCACGTTGAGGGGTCTGCGGGGTGGTTGGGAGCTCTGGAGGCTTCTCCAAGGAGGTGAAGAGGAAGTTTTGCCTTGAAGGATGAGAAGGAGCTGGGCTCACAAATATCTACACATGCAAAGACCCTGGGGTGGAATGGAGCATGGTGGGTGGATCAGGAATTGGATGAGGCCGGAGGCAGGGAGGCAGGGAGGCAGGATGGGAGCCTGCTTGTGCCAGTGTCTATCCCTGAGGATGCCATGCTTCTCAGGGGGTCTGACATTCTTTGGGTGATTTCTGCAGCCTGGGCCACCTAACCTCAACCTTGTCCTCTTCCCATGGCAGCCATCGCCCCCAGGTGGACCGGCCTCATGGGGTCTGTGGCCCTTCTCTCACCCTACACCAGGCTGTGGGGGTCTGCAGCCCCACCTTGGCTTTAGATCCTTCGGCCCCAGGCCTCACAGCTGCCACCCACCCAGTTCATAGCCTAAAGGCCAGCTGAGCTGGTGGACCCCCTCAGTTCCCCTCTGCGACCTGCCTTCCAGCGGTGCAGTGTCCATCCCCCCTCTTGCTTGCTGCCCCAGCCATGCCCCCCACTGTTCTGTCCTCAGTCTGAGCCTCCTGTCCATGTTGGCCACTGGTGGATATATCAATGAGGTCAGGGTGTGTTGCTTCTCTGTCCCAACCTTCTGGGGCTTCTCAAGCGGCTCAGCAAGACCCAGGTCCCCTCTGATCTTGGCAGCTATGCAGGGCCGTGCCCACTGTCCCTTGGGCCTCAGCTCCCTCCGCCTGTGTCATATAGCACATTGGCTCGGGTCCCTGGGAATCGCATGCCCACTCCTGCTTCTCATGTCCGTCCCTCTCAGGGGGCCTTCCCTGACCACCCCCCACCCCCACCAGGTCCTGTTCTGTCCCCACAGCACTGATTGCTCTCAGACCTTATGGTTGCCTCTCAGTGACCTGTTGTCCCCTTGGATGTGTGTCTCGAGCCTGGCCTCCTGTTCTTTGTGGGTGTGGGGTGCTCAGCGGGGCCTGGCCCAGGGCAAGATCCCAGGATGGGTGAGGGAGGGAGACTGGGCAAAGGGAGGAAGGAGGCAGGAAGGACAAAAGGAATGACAGGAATAAGCTGGGCAGGGAAGGCCCTGGAGAGGACAGCAAGGACACAAGAGAAAGCCAGGCCTGTTTGCTCTGGGCACGTGGGGAAGCAGGTCCTGCAGGAGATGCTGGCCAGGGCTCCCCTCTGCTCACTCCAGGCCTGTGTCCTCTGGGGTTCTGGCACAGCCCAGTTTCTTGTGTCCCTGGGACATGGGTGCCATAAGAGGGATCCAGTGTGGCTTAAGGGTGGACAGTAGTTCATCAGGTGGGATTGGTGGCCAGTCACGTCAGCGCCCGGGGTAGGTGAGACCCGAGGCCCAGGACGCAAGCCTGGTCCCCAAGAGATCCATTCCCAAGAGGGAAGCGGGAGGCGTGGAAGGGAAGGCCCGTCTGAGTCGAGGTTCTGCGAGTTGTGTGGGCCTTTGTCACTGGGGTTGCCCCCACCTCTCAGCACTGCATGACGTCATGGCTTAACAACTGGGGGTGTCATGCTGCAGAGCCAGAGCTCGGAGATCCAGCCAGCCCGGCCCGACCCTCTGAGGAGCCCGATGCCGCTTCGCAAGCAGGGAGCTTGAGTGAGGGGGCTCAGGGCTGCCGTGGACGGGGAGACCGGACGCTTCCCTCCTCGTTGATTTTAGGGGCTGTCATTGCCAGCTTGGCTGGAAGGAGATGTCCGGTAGCGTCTTACCTTTCGAATTTCCCCCTTGGGCCATTTGAAAAGCCCACATCAAGTGATGGGGCTTGGTGACCTGCACTGCCTTTGCCTCTAACGGAGGGCAGGGGCTGTAGCTTTTTATATTTCTTTTTAAAGAGAGAGGGAGTTTTTATTTTTAGTTTTTCATCTGGCCTTTGTTTCTCCAACACTCAGTTGTGTATGTGGTGCTGGGATTTGAACCCAGGTCCTTGCACATGCCAGGCAAGTGCTCCAACTGCTGAGCCACCGTTCCAGCCCCCAGCTCTTTATTTTTTAATTAATTTTTTTTTGTTCTGAGGATTGAACCCAGGGATGCTTAACTGAGCTACATCTCTTGCCCTTTATTTATTTGTCTTTTTTTGAAATTTTGAAGCAAGTTCTCACTAAATTGTTTGGGGCCTTGATAAGTTGCCAAGGCTGGCTTTGAACTTGTGATCCTCCTGACTCAGCCTTCCAAGCCGCTGGGATCAGAGGTGTGTGTCACCACCCGGCGGCCGCAGGTCTTTATGCATTAATAATATGGAGCCTTTCCAGCTCCACACGAAGCAGGCATTTTTCCAAGTTCTGCCTTTCTCCTCTAGTGTGGCCTGCCTGCGCTCTTTGATGGTGTCCTGCTGGGGTGTGTGCTGGGTGGTTTGAAGGATGTGGCCTGGGTGGGGCGGTGGGGACAGAGGCTGGGCTCAGTGTGGTCTTGTGACGGCTGTCCTTGAGATGCTTGTGCTATGGGGCCTTCAAGCCGGGGCCAGTGAACACTTCCTTGAAGCTTAATTCGAGTGGCCCAGGGGTCACCCTCCTGGCTGCTGTCATCCTGAACAGGGCATTGTGCTGCAGAAGCTGGGCTTGTGCTCCATTTGCTGGAAAGTGAACGAGATATGTGTGGGTACATGCGTGTGTGTGTACTCACGTGTGTGTTCGTGTGTGTGCACGTGTGCATATGCGCACCTGTGTGTGTGCATGTGTGCAGAAAGCGGGTAAAAGTCATCCAATGAGTAGCTTTCTGACTATCCTTAAAACGCCATTTCCTGTCTGCCTGGCCCGTCAGCTGCCTTGCTGGGCACTCCACTACCCGTGTCCCTGGGAGCGTCCTGTGCAGGGGCCTGCCAAACAGCGGCGTGGCCCAGAGCACCTCTGTTTTCTTTTGTTGAGTTGTGCCATGCCGGCTGCCCAGGCTGGTGTCAAGCTCTGGCTCCCAGGCAGTCCTCCTGCCTCAGCCTCCCAGTAGCTGGGATGACAGGCTGGAGGCACCCCCAGATCACTTGTTGGTAGCCCCCCAGGGCCCTCATAGGGTGAACGGAGGCAGGCTTGCTCTGGATGAGGCCACAACCGACGGTGCCTGGTGAAACCTGCTTCCCATCACAGTGCCCTGGGTGGCAGCCTTGCCACTGCAGAGGAAGCTGATGAGCCAGGTCTGCTGCCCGCCAGGCCTCTTGGGAGAGGGGCCAGCAGGCCACAGAGGGTCCCTCCTGCCATAGCCTCTCACTGTGGAGATGTGGGCAGTCCGTCTGCAGGCATTGCCTCTGGGATGGGAGGACACCCCGGGACAGGGTCACTATTGCAGGGCAGCATTAGGCACTGAGAATTCAGCCGCTGCATACAGCAGGCGTTCCAGCAGTGCTGCCCATGAAAGGGACACATTCCGCGTGTGTCATGATTGCCAATGTTCCTGGAAGATGGTGCAGGGGCCTCGCCTGGGAAGGAAGGAAAAATTGTGTGGGGTGGGTCTGGACCCGGATCCTCTCCCGAGTCCTCTTCCTCCTTCCAGGGAGTGGTTGGCTGGCGGAGTCCACTGCATGGGTGACATGCTCATCAGGGCGCCAGGTCTCGGACTGCAGGACTGGGTGACTGGGGGCAGAAGACGGGCTCTGGGCCTGGGCCCTGGCTTCAGGTGCCAATTCCAGCCTCAAGCCTAGGAATTGCCTGTCAACTGTCAGCCTTGGTGTCCTGTGAAATGGGTTAGGAGCACCGTCCACCCTACCCAGCCCCTGGAGGCAGGGCCAGCTCCTCTGGCCACCCTGGGAGCCCCACTGCGGAGCAGCTGATCCAGAGTGCCCGTTCTGGATCCTGCCACCTCCTGCTCAGGCCAGGCCCTGGGAGGTCAGCAGAGGGTCCTAGGCCAACAGCAGAGTCCAGCCTGGGCTCTCTGCAGCAAGGAGCCTCTCAGGCTGCTGCCAGTAGGGGGACCATGTGCTGGCTCCATACCTCTGTGCCAACCTCATTTCCACCAGCCGAGCCAGCAGACGGGCGGCTCTAGGCGGTGTCCAGAGGCTTTCCCAAGCGCAACCGCTGCACTGAGGCCCCAGTGCTGTTCTGCCCACAGCTCAGCCTCTGGCTGTGCAGGCCCTGGGCCACACAGGGTCCTCTCAGGAGGCCACAGAACCTCGAGGTGGGCAGCGGAAGGGCAGTGGTGTAAGGTAGAAGTGTTTCCAGAGCCCACCCCCAAACAGGAGAGCATGATCCTGAGTTCCACAGTAGGCTCAGGCCTGGCCCCAGCCTGGCTTGATGCTGGACGAGGGCAAGGACCCCCAAATGTGCCTCTGCTGGGCGGAGGCCTCAGGGGACCCCACCAGTCCCGGAGGTTTCAGATGCGTGCAGTGTTTGGTTTTCACCCCATCCCTCCCTGTGCGGAATTCAATCAATCAATAGAAGAAATCTCTCGCGTGGCACCTCTCTGAGCCCCGCAGGCTCCTACAAGATTGATTAACACAAACATCAATTTCTCGGGCTGCACGCCTCTGAAAACACGGCACTTTTTCAGATTGAATTGCTACTGTGCGCCCGGTGTAAATAAAGGAGAGGGAATAATACGGAAGATTTGTTGCTGTGTGCAGGCCGCCTGCCTCCCTGGAGGCTGGTGCTATTAGAGGCGGCAGGGGAGAGAGGGCAGGCGAGAGACAGACAGACCTGTGCAGGGAGACGGACGGAGGGACCAAGGGGGAGACACAGGGCGTGTGCAGGGCCAGAACGCTGGAGGTGGGCGCAGGCCGCAGTGTTGCTGTAGGGACATGCTAACTGGGTGTCCATTTCCCTGGCAGTCTAGGGTGGATGGCAGTGGCGAGGGTGGGAGCTGTTGGTCCTGGAGTAACAGAGGGTGGGGTGGCCTGGGCCTGGACCCCCGGCTCCATGAGGCTCTGCCTACTCCCTCCCTTTGTCCCTCCCTCCACCCAGTGCAAGCAGGCGGGAGGGAGGCAATTCAGACTGGGTGCCTGGTGGGTCAGGACCCAGAGCAGAGGCCTGGAAACCGAGGCATGGGAACCACGGCCATGAGCACAGTGGGTGGGGGTGTGTCTCCAAGCCTCTTCCCTGCTTAATTCCTTCTGTGGTGATCAGGACCCTGGCTCTGCGCACTAGGCGTGACCCCATGGCCCCCACCCTCCGGCCCCTCCTCCAGCAGTGCAGAGGAGACTTCAGAAAAGCACAGCCAAGAGCACAGGCGGGTGAGCCACTGAGCTGGTGTGGCAGACACGCGTTGAAAAGAGGGTGGGGAGGAGCTTGGCAGAGGACACGGCCCTGTGCTCAGCTCAGCGCGAAGCCTGCAGGGGCTGCCTGCAGGGGGCTGTGTGCAGCTCTGGCCCCTCGCCTGGTTTATGCCCAGGTGTCCAAGCACAGGTGCCCACGGGGTCCTGGTGATGCACTGGTAGAGCTGACAGGAAATCCCTTCCCAGACAGGGCTTGTGGGGAGAAAGATCCTTGTGTCCAAGGCCAGGATTCCAGCTGCTCCCTGTTCCCTGCATCCCGAAAGGGGTGCCCAGGAGCCTAGCGGGGCTGACAGCCCAGTGGCCAGGTGTGTGGGGTTGTTTTCACTGTGGCCGTTGGCTGGGTTCTGGGGCAGTTCCTTCTGGACAGCCCAGGTGTGGGGCCGGGTCCTGGGAGCTCGGCTGGGACTGAAACCACCACAGTCCAACTGGACATCCTCTGTCTGAATGGGAGCGTTCACCTGTCTTGTGGTGCAGGAGGGGCAGGAGGGAGGAGCCATCCACTCCACCCTTGGAGTCGAGTCTGCCTGGCCTCACCCTGGGTCTGCGAAGGGCACCCCTGCCTGCTGTGCTCCTCCTGTGCCCTCCCCAGGGCCCTGTGCTCTTCAGTGCCCCAGGATGCTGATCTTAACCCTGGGCAGTTGCTCACTGAGGCTGCACCTCACCCCAGGTGCTGGGGGTACCCAGGGAGTCCTGACCCCAGAGTGTGCCATCGGGGGTCCTGCCTTGGTTCTGAGGTGAGGCCTGTGGAGAGCAACAGGGGCAGCATTCTGGCACTTTCCTGTCACACTCTGTTGCCAGCTGTGTCCTGAGTGCTGGCTTTGAGCCAGCTGATCTACTTCGGGGGTCAGATGTGTTCCTTGCAGGACAGACAAGAGGTTGTACAGTGACGGGACCCAGGGAGAGGGGCTGTAGGTTCAGGGGCGCTTCCCATCCTGCCGGTGCCCCCGCAGCTTCCAGAGGAGGGGACTCATGCAGCTTGAGGGTGTGTCACCTGGGGGGGGTTGGCACAGACTCACGCGAAGGGTGTGGGCATAGAGAGTTCCAGGCATGTGGGGAGGCCTGGTCGGATAGGTGCTTCTTGGGGACAGGAGAGTGGCCTTGGGTGGGGGACAGAGAGGTGGTGTGGCCTAGACTAGGTGGCCGTAGGGGTGGGAGGTGGGGTGGGTTGGAGGGATGCTCTGAGGCCAAGGGACAGCTGTGGGGGCCAAGGTGCCCACCCCCTTCTAGAGGCCTCCCTAACCCTCCAGATGCTGCTCCTTCCTGCAGCCTCTCTCTCCCCCACTGAAGAGAGGGTGGGGCTCAGAAGGGCAGAGCGTCCCCTCCCCTTCCTGGAGGACCCCGCAGTTGCCCAGGTTAACCGCGTCTTGAGAGTCCCCGTGGAGAGCTCAGGCCGCTGTGTTTTTGCTGAGCACCCTTAGATGTGCCCTGGCTAAAGGGAGCCCAGACGGAGGTTGGGTGGAAGGCCGGGGTTTCTTGGGGGCAGATCCCTAAGAATGTGTGAGGCCCTGTGGGTTTGAAGTGGCATTTAGGGAGTGAGTCAGCCCCGGCAGCAGGTGGGGTGAGTGGCGCGAGCAGCCGGTGGCAGGCACTTGACTTAAGTGTGGCTAATTGGGTACAAGAACACGGTGTCACTGGCAATGTCTGCATCTTGGAGACAATGCGAGTATGTGGCCCACGCAGATGCATCCAGAAGGCCAGGAGAATACTGTGGATGGGTCTGGGGAGGGGCGAGGTGGGCACAGGGCCCTGTCAGCCATGTCCCCAGCCAGGCCCTGGGCGAGGCACCTGCAGTGCATGGGGCACATGGAAAGGCAGACGTGGCCCTGGCATGGCGGTGTGATGTGGGTCGGTGGGGGCTCAGCATGGTGACTGCCGGCCAGGGGTCTGTGAGCTGCGCTTCCTAAGGCAGACCCCCGTGAGCCTGCTCCTGTCCTTGCTTCCCTTCCCTGCATCTGGAGTAGCAGGAGGGGCCTGGGGGAGCATGGGGTCGAGCCAGCCCTTGGGACATGACGTCCTCCTATCTCAACCTCAGGGAACAGATCAGTGACAGCTGTGGGGCTAGGACTTTGCATTTCTCCTCAACAGCGTCTCTGCCCCTTGGTTCAGGAACACAGGTGCCTGTCCAGGTTCCAGACCAGAAGGAAGTGGCTGGAGACCAGAGAACCAGCAGGCAGGTAATTCTGAACTACGACCAGAGCCACAGCTCGGCCCTGATCCTGGCTTCCCGATTCATTCCGTCCTGCAGCTCTGCTCCCTGAGCTCCCCAGACACCTTCGTGAATCAAAAGGGAAGACTCCTGCCCTGCTCTTCCACTCGGACACTGGACTGTTCCGGCTGGGTGACCTTGGATAAGGAATCCTAATACTCCCCACTTTGAAAGGAATATTATGGGATAATGGGAAGGGCTAATCCTCCTCCTGGACCATGAGTGGCCCTTGGTGGCCAAGAGGCACCCCGGCCAGCATCAGGAAGCTGTGGACCTAATGTCATATCAGGCAGACTGATGTGAGAAGGGCTGGGCTGAAAAGGAACATTCGGGGACCTGACTCATCTCTTCCCTGAATGCTCTTTGGGGATTGGCCTGGGGAGCATGGAGTCTGAGCTGGAATACCAGACGTGGACCGCCAGAGTTCTAGACGGTTTCCTCTCCTCTAACCCTCGCCCTGGAAACTGCTCATCCCAGGGCCACACGGCTAGTACAGGGGAATGGCTAAGACCAAGGCAAATGACAAAATATTTTGAATGGAATGAAAATTAAAGCACAATATACTGATTTTATTTTTTTGTGAAACAACTAAAACAATAGAGATTTTTTTTAACAGTGAATGCTTATATTAAGAATGGAAATCAATGATTTAAATATTCATGTGAAGAAACTAAAAAAGAAGCAAATCAAACTCAAAGCCAAGAGTAGGACGGAAACAGTAAAAGAGAGTGAAAAAGAAAAAAGGAAAAGTAATCAAGGAAAGCGAGACTGCTTTTATGATAAGATTGATGTAACTGACAAATCTGTGATTACACTGAACAAGGAAAAAGGAGGAAGGACGCAGATTGCCAAGGTCAGGAATGAAACAGTGAGATCATCACAAGTCCTACAGACACCAAGTGGGTAATAAGGAGCAAATGGGTAGTTATGAGCAATTTTATTTCCATATATTTTATAATTGAGAAGAAATGGACAGTGGGCACGGTGGCACATGTCTGTAATCCCATTGCCTAGGGAGGCTGAGGCAGGAGGATCGCAAGTTCAAAGCCAGTTTCAGCATGTTAGTGAGGCCTAAGCAATTTGGTGAGATCCTTTTAAAAATAAAATATAAAAAGGGCTGGGGATGTGGCTGTGTGATTAAGCACCTTTGTGTTGAATCCATGGTACAAAAAGAAAAAAGAAAAAAAAAAGGTGGACTAATTCTTTGAAAGACAACTCCCAAGTTCACTCAGGAGAAAAGAGATGGTCCTATATTGAATTTATTATTAAAAACCTTCTAACAACAAACAAACTCTTGGTCTAGATGGCATTTCTTGCAAAGTCCACCAAAGGCTTAAGAAAGAAAGACATAAATGCCAATCACACATATTCTCTTCCAGAAAGGAAGGCTCTTTCTATGAGGTCAACAAAATAATATTATAAGAAATAAATTATAAGAACAAATAAAAATAAATTATAAGAAAACTACAGATCAATTTCCCTCATGAACATGGCATAAGCATCCTCAATAGACTATTTGAAAATCAAATCCTGCAAACTGTAAAAAGGATAACACATCTGATCAATAGATTTATCTCAGAAATTCAAGTCTGGTTCAGCATTAAAAAAATCAATCCAATTAATCGTAGCAGTAGATTAAACAAGAAGAGTCATATGCTCACACCAATAGATGTTAAAACTGTTTTGACAAAATTCAACATTTTTTCATAAAAAATTCTCAGCAAACTAGTAAGAGAAGGGATCTTCCTCACTTTTATAAAGAGCATCTTTAAAAACCCTACAACCAACATCAATTAAGGTTGAAATACTGAATATTTCAGAAAAAAGCAAGAGTTTCCAGTGTTCTTATTAGTATTCAATATTATACTGGAGAGCCTAGCCAGTCGAATAAGGCAAGAAAAAGAAAAAGAATATATATGCATACAGAAATAGATAAAAGCTAGATTGGAAAAGAAGAAATGAAATTGCTTCTATTCTCATTCAATATGATTGTCTATAAGAAAACCTCAAAGAAGCTGTGAAACATTTACTAAAACTAATAAATGAATTTGGCAAGATCATGCAAGATCAATATACAAAGAAATAATTAAAATCTTAGGTCCTTGAAATGAATGGTTGGAAATTGAAATTTGAAAAAATACCATTTACAATAGCACCAAAACTCACAAAATGTTTAGATACAAATATAACAAAGCATGTAAAAGGTCTTTATGTGAAACTACAAAACTCCAGTGAGGGAAATCAAAGACCTAAATAAATGGAGAGATATCCCATGGTTCTGAATTGGAGGACTCTGTGGTTAATGCATAATATATTTCTCCCAGAATCTGAGACTTAATCAGTCCCACTGAAGATCTCAGGTAAATGTCTATAGAGACAAATAACCTAATTCTGAAATTCATAAAAAGGCAATGGACCGAGAAGAGCCAAAATATTTTTGAAAAAAAAGAAACACAATAAAAAGACTTTGGAGGACTCACACTGTCTGATTTTAAGACATACTTTATTTATTATTAATTTATTTGTTTTTGGGCACAGGGGATCGAACCCAGGGGTGCTTAGCCACGAGCCACATCTCCAGCCCTTTTTATGTTATATTTTGAGACAAGGTCTCACTAAGTTGCTCAGGGCCTTGCTAAGTTGCTGAGGCTGGCTTTGAACTTGTGATCCTCCTGCTTCAGCCTCCCTAGTTGCTGGGATTATAGGCATGAGCCCCCACTCCCAGCTTAAGACTTACTTTAAAGCTACGGTAATCAGGATAGCATGGTACTGGCGAAAGGATATGCCCACAGATCAATGGAACAAGACGTGGAATTCAAAATGGACTCTAATATATGCTTAATTGATTTTCACAAAGTGGAATAATTCAGTTGGAAAGGATACTCTTAAATAACTGATTCAGAAATAGTTGGACATTCCTGTGGAAAGAAACAAAGAGGGAGGGAAGGAAGGAAGGAAGGAAGGAAGGAAGGAAGGAAGGAAGGAAGGAAGGAAGGAAGGGAGGGAGGAAAGAAGAAATAGACTTGACCCATAACTTAAATCCCATACAGAAATAAACTCCAAACAGAATAGAGTCTCAGTCCCATCTACTTGGGAGGCTGATACAGGAGGGTTGCTTGGGCCCCAGGGATTTGAGACTGCACATCTGGTGTCCACACTGGGTTTGGCACAGGTATGGTGACTTAAAGGAGCAGGGGACCACCAGGTGGCACACACTGATCAGCTGTGGGCTTGTGTCTGTGAATGGCCTTTGCACTCTCACGTGGGCAACATAGTGAGACCCCATCTCTTATTTAAAATAATATACTAGAAAAGATGGAACCAACTTTTACATGTAAAACCATAAAGTTTTTAGAAGAAAACAGGAAACAAATCTCCATGACCTTGGTTTCGGCAAAGGTTTCCTACATCTGACAACAAAGTCAGAATTCATTTAAAATGCGATCAATTTCACTATCGAAACTCTAAAACATCTAATTGGAAAGACAATCCATAGGTTTAAAGAAAATATTTTCGAAACACAAATCTGAAGAAGTTTTTTTTTTTTTAAAGAAAGAGGACAGTGAGAGAGAGAGAGAGAGAGAGAGAGAGAAACAGCTTTATTTAGTTTTTCATCTGGCCTTCGTTGTTCCAATGCTTAGTTGTGTATGTGGTGCTGGGGCCTGAACTTGGGTCCTCATGCATTCCAGGCAAGCACCTTAACCACTGAGCCACCGCTCCAGCCCCCTGAAAAAGTGTTTATAGACAGAATATTAAAAAACTCTCAAACTCAATAAACAAATAACCCAAACAAAAAGCAGACACTTCATGAAAAGAATATATATGGGTTTGGAGAGGTGGCTCAGCAGTAGAGCACTTGCCTGGCATGCACAAGGACCTGGGTTCAATTCCCAGCACATACACAACTAAGTGTTAGAAAAACAAAAACCAAATAAAAAAATAAATAAAATTGATTCTATCTATTTTCTAACATCTATCTATATATCACCTGTCTCTGTCTCTCTCTTTAAAGAAAGGAATATCTAAGGATGCCAAAGGAGGTCATAAAAGATGCTTAATAAATTCGTCATTATGTAAACGCCAAGAGGAGACAGCTCTGCGCATTTTGGTGATGGCTTTTGGGAAGCTGACAACGCAGAGGACGTATGTAGCTCAGTAGCAGAGCACTTGCCTAGCATGCACGAAGCCCCGGGTTCCATCGCCAGCACCTCATAAAACAAAGTAAAACAAAAGCAAAAGCAATAAAAGTCCCCGAAGATGCCAAGGGCTGGTGAAGGCGCACAGCAAGTGGAGCCCTCAGACATTATTAATGGGAACACACGATGGCCCAGCCGCTGTGGGAAGCAGTTGGTCAGTGTCTTGTAAATTTAAACGTATACTTAAGATATGACTCAGCAGCCCCACTCCTAGGTACTCACTCAAGATAAATCACAGGAAAATCTGTGTGCAAGTGTTTACAACAGCTTGATTTACAATTGTCCAAACTGGAGGCAACTCAAATATCCTTTTCAACCAGAGCGTCCATGCAGTAAAATACTACTCAGCAACACAAAGGTATAAGTTATTGATGCATACTAGTCCATGAATGAATTTCAAAGAATTATACTAAGGTAAAGAAGCCAGACCCAAAGGCTGCATAACTGCATAATTTGCATTTATATTACATCCTAGAAGTGGGTGTGGTGGTGCACACCTGTGATCCCAGCAACTTGGGAGGCTGAGGCAGGAGGATTGCAATTTCAAGGCCAGCCTTGGCAACCTACTGAGATTCTGTTTCAAAATAAAAAGTAAAAGAAGGCTGGGAATGTGGCGCGTGTGAGCACACACAAACACACACACACAACATTCTAGAAAAGGCAAAAGTCTAGAGACAAATAATACATCAGCACTTTCCAGGGACTGGGGCTGGGCATGGAATTCTGAAGGCAGAAATCACCCTACATCTTGAAATCGCCCTACATTTCAGTTTGGCAAACACAGAGTTCATGTCAAGAAAGAGTGGATTTTACTGGTAGTTATGTCTCAAGAAACCTGACATTAAAAGAGTCATTTTGGGAGAAGATATGTCTTTATAATGTTGAGTTTTCTAGACTAGGGGCATGATCCATCTCCCCCATTTATATAGGTCTTCATTAATTTCTCTTAATAAAGTTGTATAATTTTTTTCTAGACTTTTTGCACATACTCAACTAGATAAATTTCTAGGAATCTAGTGACTTTTGATGATGTTGAAGTGGTATCATTTAAAGAGTTTTTTTGTGTGTGTGGCACTGGGAATTAAACATTGGGGTCTTGTGTATGGTAGGCAAGTGATCTACCATGGAGCTACACCCCTAGCCCTAAATTTTTATTTCTATTCATTTATTATCATTTTATAGAAATGGATATACTATATATTGATTTGATATCCAACAACCTTATTAAACTTTAGTACTTTTTTTTTTTTGTACAGGGAATGAACCCAGGGTGGTTAACCACTGAGCCATCTCCTCAGCACTTTTTATATTTTATTTTGAGACAGGTTCTCACTAAGTTGCTAAGGGCCTCACCAAGTTGCTGAGGCTGGCTTTGAACTTGCAATCCTCCTGCCTTAACCTCTTGACCCCTTGGGATTACAGGTGTGCACTGCCATACTTGGTTAAACTTACGTAATTCTAATCATTGACCTATAGGTTATTTTAGGTAAATGGTATTGTTTAGTTCGTGATAGCTCTGCCTCTGCCTTCCTAATCTTTCCACCTTTATTTTTTTTCTTACCTTATTGCACTGGCTGCTGCCACTACAATGCCAAATCCCTTGCCTTGCTTCTAATTTTGGAGAGAAAGCTTTTAACACTCAGCCACTAAGGACCACGAGTGCTGCTGTCTTCCAGTAGGTATTCTTAGATTAAGGAATTCTGCCTATTTCCAGTTTGCTAAGAACAGTTTTAGTTTTAATCATGAATGGATGTTTACTTTTCTCCAATGTCTTGGTTACATGTAGTAAGATTCTCATGTGCTCTTTCTCCTTACTGTGGTGGATTACATAGGCTGCTCTTCCTTTCTTTCTTGGGACGGTGAGAGAGAGAGAGAGAAAGAAAGAGAGGGAATCAATTTTATTTAGTTTTTCAAGTGGTTCTTGTTGCTCCAACACTTTGTTGTGTACGTGGTGCTGGGGTTTGAAGCTGCATCCTTGTGCATGCCAGGCAAGCGCTATAGCCGCTGAGCCACTGCTCCAGCCTGTAGGCTGCTTTTCTAATGATAATGAAATCTGTCTTTCTAACATAAAGACTACTCTTTTTTGCCATTTTTATATGTTCGTTTTTGTTATACATAACAATAGGATTCCTTTTGACATGACTATGAAAACTTGGGCTGTAATTTGTTCTAATTCAGTCTGCAGCACCTTCCTTCCCCTCCCTTCCTCCTGCCCCTGTTCCCTTCCCTCTACTTTATTGATTCTTCTGCTATTTACTTATGGCTTTTTTTTTTTGAGTTCGTGTCTGATGGTGAGATTCACTGCGGTGTATTCATAGAGATACACACGAAAGTTAGGTCAGATTCATTTTTCTGTCTTTCCCTGCCCCCACTTCTCTTCATTCCCCTTTGTCTACTCCACTCCACTGACCTGTCTTCTATTCCTTTTTTTCCTTTTTGAGAGAGAGAAAGAGGGAGAGAGAGAGAGAGAGAGAGAGAGAAAGGATCCATTTTATTTATTTTTCCATCTGGCCTTTGCTTCCTTGAAAGTTGTATGTGTGGTGCTGGGGTTTGAACCCTGTCCTCATGCATGCAAGGCAAGTGCTCCAACCACTGAGCCACCGCTCCAGCCCCCTTCTATTCCTTGTTTTTTTTTTTTTTTTAATGTGGCTTTTGTTGCTTTGACACTTTGTTGTGTACCTGGTGTTTGAACCTTGTAATGCCAGGCAAGCGTCATAACCGATGAGCCACTGCTCCAGCCCATAAGCTATCCTTTTTATTGCTGAATTTAGTTGGTTAATCTTTATATTTTATTTTTGTTTCTATATATTTATTTATTCTCCTCTGTCCAGGACGAGGCCCCTGGGGTGTAAAATCTAAGTTGGTCCCCTCTTTTCTGACCTTGATCCTGGAATGTCAGGCCCTTGGCTCCTCACTCAGTCCTGGCCCGAACTTTCTCATACATTTTTGCTGGAGTTTGATTTCGAGGTCACACCATACTTAGGAAGTGAGTTGAGGCACACTTCCTCCTTGCCTTCCGGAGAAGTTTGGGCAGGTCTGGAATCACTGCTTTCGTCCTGGGAAGTGGGACTTGGAGGTGGAGTCTCCTGGCCTCCGGCTCCCCTGTGGAGGTTCTGTTTAAATCACTGACTATATTCAGAGCACGATTCCACTTCATTTTCCTTTTTTCTGTTAGTTTCCTATTTCTTCTTGGATGTGTGTCAGTGTGTCATTTTATTTACTTGATCTTAAGAATTGGCTCATTTCATCTAATTCCACATGACATCAGATGTATTATTTAGCTTTTGGTCCTGGAGATTGAACCCGGGCTGCTCTACCACTGAGCCACACTCCCAGCCCTTTTTACCTGGTATTTCGGGACTGGGTCTCAGGAAGGTGCTGAAGCTGACCTTGAACTTGGCTCCTCCTGGCTCAGCCCTGGAGCTGCAGCAGGCATGTCTCTCCCTGGGTGTGCTGCTCTTGCCGCTGTCTTTGTGGAACCTGAGCACGGTGGTCTGATGGCTGTGTGAGGTTAACCCCTTCTCCCCACCATTGCTTCTTCTGTCTTTGGGTGGGGAGGACGTGGTTGGCTTCGTCTGTCCTCGCCTATTCCACTCTGTCCCTCCTGCCAGCCCTGCCTGCTGCCTGTACTCTAGTCCCTGGGCCCCGCTGGGGTCTCTGCGGTGAAGGCAGCAGGCACAGAGCAGGCTCCTTTCCCTCAGCCCAGGGCTGCCGGCCTTTCCCCTGTGGCTTCCATAGGGAGAGCTGGTGTCCCGGCCGGCCACGGTGTCGGCTGCCCTATGCCTTCTGCCCTGGCTGGAGGGTGTCGGATCTGGTTTCAGCCCCCGCACAGGCTTTGGGTCACCCCCGTTCTACAGCCAATTCTCTGCCTTGTGCAGGGCAGTGTGGGGGACAAGCATGCATCTGCAAGCCTTAGGGTTACAGGGCCCCTTGCTTTGGAGAGCAGCCCCTCCCTTCGCAGGTTGCCCTTCCTGAGAAGCAGAGGCTTCCAGGTGGTACGTGGGGGACGGCAGCTGGCCCAAGGTGAATTCTGTCCCCCTCTCCCCCCAGCAGGTGGGCTGAGGGCAAGTGCGTGATGCACGCCTGGCAAGTGCCATCACGGGGTGTTGATGTGGTCCCTGGAGTGGTCTCTGCTCACCCTCAGCCTCAGGGCCTTCTTGCCGCCGTCCCCTGACTGTGACCTTCCTTCTCAGCCTTCTACGCAGGGCAACCTCCCTCACCCTTCCTGTTTCAGCTTAATCCCACTTCCTCAGAGGCGGGGAGAAAGGCTGCCCCCTTATGTTCCCCTGACTCCCCGAGTTTACCTTCAGGGTTCGTCAGCCCAGACCTGGTGGCCAGCGCTTTGGAGGACTCTGTATTTCAAACCCAAGTCCCTCGCCATCATCCACCAGTGTCCAGGCACTCAGCCTCCCTAGGGAGGCAGGAGGGAGACTGGCCTTATGCCTTTCCCACTTCTGGGCACCTGCCCCTCCTGGCAGTCGCCCGCCTGCCCGCACTCTCAGCACCTCCCTGCAGGGCCCGCAGAGGCTAAAACTTGGAATGTGCACATCTCTCTGAGAGGTCCAGTGTGACTTCCTGTTTGAAGACTTTCTAAGTTTATGGAATTTCAGAAATGCTCTGTTAATAAGAGCAGAGGTGACCTTTGACCTCCCTCCCCCCCACATCCTGTAATGGGAAGCCAGAGACTGGCTTCTGCCTCACCCACCCCAGGGGCAAGGAAACGTCCCTGGGAGGAAGACCCTTGCCTCTGTCCTCTATCCTCAATCTGGAAAGTTCTGTGCCCTCCCCTGGGGGCGGTGGAGAAGTGAGACAGCAGACCTCTGGATATTTAATAAGGGCCAGAGCTCTGCAGGGATACATTGTGGAGTGCCCTGTGCACAGGGTGCCGCTCAAGGAAGTGGCCAGCTGGTGGGGGGCCTATGGGTCTGGTCCCTAGACTTCGAGACCCATGAAGCCCAGTTCTCCACCCTGGGAGGGAGGGGAGGCCCTCAATTTAAGAGTTTTATTTACCTTGAGCCACTCAGCCAAGCAGACGCATTATTTAGGGACTAGAATAAAAAGCCATTCACTTTACTTCAATTGACCATTAGTTCAATTTGCGTGTTAGTGCAGGTAATTACTCCAGTAATAACACGCTGATTGGGAGCTGGCCGGCTCTGTATTAATCCGTGTGCCATATATACTAATTACCCGTGTGTTACCATGGTGATTTGCACGGACGCTGTGCTAACGACACCCTGGAAACATGAAGCAATGGCAGGTTTTGAATTAAATCTTTGTGTTCTCTTAGAGCTAAAAGTGCATTTCACATAAAATAATCATGAATAAAATGAGATCATCTTGGCGGAGTTGCCAGGAAGCTGATTAACTGAGCTGCATAAATGTGACTTTGCCCCACTCGGAGCCGGGGCTCCCAGACGTTGTGGGGTTGCTAGGCAACACCCCAAGATTACATCACTCACACAGGCGGTGCTGCTGGCGATGTCATCGTACATATTTATAGCACCTCCGCAGAGGGTACGCATTAGAGGGACGCTCTCTCTCTCCTGGATGATGGGTAGGAATGGCGGGCTGCCTCTGAGGCCTTGGAGAAAGAGGATTCGGGTACACCTGTGAGACACTCTCTTGGGTGTGATGCCTGCTGTCTCCACCTGGTCACGCTAATGGGTGCAAATGAAGAGGTGTGTCAAGGTCCGAGAGCTGGGCCAGCTGGGGCTGCTACCTTCCTACTTGTTGAGACACAGCTGAATGTGCCCAGGCCTCCAAGGAGGCAAAGGAGGGCAGTGCCCTGGGCTGGGGAGAGCCCCACTCCTGAACCACGCTCCACCTGGAGCTGGCATGGGGCAGGCAGCCCAAACAGATGCAAGTGCCGTGCTGAGCACCGTGTCACAGGAGTCATTGTAGGGAAGCCAGAGCAGAGAGCAGGGGGGCGGGAGGCCCAGGGCATGCCCCTGGCCTGGCTGACCGCTCCCTGTGGTGACATCCCAGGGCCCTGTGGTCAAGTCTGAGGGCCTTTCCCCTCAGACTGCTGGCAGCTGGCATCTAAGGGGTACCAGCAGGGGACCCCAGTGGGAGGGAGCCTGGGTGGAGCTTCAGGCCTGAGCTCCTGGCCTGGGGTGAAAGTGGACCCTTTTGGGGCACCAGGTCTTTGCAGAGCGGGCAGCTGGCTTCTAGCAGATCATTCCTCTGGCTGCACCAGGACAGGACCAGGGGCCTGGGGTTCATGAGCACTAAAATGGGGGCCAGTTTCCCTTCCTGCTGGCTCGGCTTACTCCGCATGCCTCCCCCAGGCCGCCCTGCCTGTCCCACTGCTCTCCGGGCCTTTTCTCTGGTCACAGCCCTCTTCCTCACTTCCCTCTTGTTTGAATGAACAAATCCAGCCTTCCCCTCTCAAGCCGCTCCTCGCTCCTAGCTCCTCGCTGCTCCTCCTGCCGGGAGCTCCTCCCTCCTCCTGCCTTCCTCTGCATCCCAGGCACCTGCCTGTCCTCCTTGTCCTCCTCTCCCTGCCTGGGAGAGTGTGAGCTCAGCTGCCCTGCCATGGCCCCAGCTGGGTCCTTTAAACACCATCCACCCGGCCATGGCTCCCGCATGCCACCCCCAAGATCCACAGACTTCTCAGGGTCACCCACCCACTCAACGTGCTAACATCACCACAGTTCACAATTGTCACGTAAGATCACTTGACTGTCACGACTGGAGTGTCCAAACGGGAAACCTGATCTGCCAGCGGGCGAGTGGCTGTTCTTTAAGTGGCCCAGGATCTCCCCCTGGTCTTGTGACACTCTGCTGGACACTCCATGGCACTGTCCTCCACTGGGTCCCGTTGTCCAGCTGTGTGGCTCATTCCCTTCTGAGGTCTTTGCCCCACCCCCAGCACCTCCCATGCTCATGCTCCCGCTCACTCTCTCTCTCTGTGCGTCCTCAGGATCTGCCCTCCCCACCATGCCATCCTGCATCCTGTGCCTGCTGGATTTGCGGTGGCATCTGTCACGTTCGACAGAAACGGTGTCCTTCATTTGCTTAGGAAGTTCCTGACTTCCTTCCTGGAATGGGAGTGCCGGGTGCCAGCTGCATTTCTGTCTCTTTCACATTTAGGTTCAATGTGCAGTTGTTGAGTTGTTGACAAATTGGAGCTGTGTTGTGGTGACAGGTGACAGGCAGGGAGGGACGGACGTAGTCAGCCCAGTCCCATCCTCTGGGCAAGGCAGGACAAAGACCTTTTGTCACTGGCCTGGGGACACAGTCTGAGTCCTTGGTGGCTTGGTGATGGCTCTCTGTCTCCAGGTCTCAGGGCTCACGTGATGTATGGGGTCATGTGATTTAGCTCCTCAGTCCCATTTGACAGTGGCCCGGCCTCTCGGTCCCAGTATCAGGTGACTATTTATTTATTTATTGGCAGTGCTTCCTCCCAGGGCCTTGTGCATGCTAGGCAGGGACTCAGACCCCAAGAAACACGTGGCCATGGGGGCTCCCTCCCCGCTGGGCTCTATGTTGCCCACGCTGGTCTTGAACTCCTGGGACCTGGTGATCCTCCTGCCTCAGCCTCCTGCATAGTGGGGACAGCAGGCATGTGCCACCACGCCTGGCTTAGAGTCGTAGGTCACTTTGGTGGCTGAGAGCCTCCTGAACGTAGGAACTGGTAGGGACAGGGTAGATGGGGTGGCGGGGTGGGGGAGTCCCTGGATCTGGACGTGCACTGTGGAGTGGGTCTGGGGGGTGGCGGGGCTGCCGTGGATGCAGCAAGGGTTGGCTTGTAGGCTCCCTGGGCGGAGGGAACCCTGCGTAAACACATGTCTCCTTACGTCTGAGTCTCCTGTTTCAAGCAAGTCTCAGTGGACGAGTGTCACTCGCTAGGCCTTGAACCCGTGGCCCCCAGAGGCCACATGGGATTGATGCAGAATCCTGCTTCTCAAGGACTCTAAGACCAACCCAACAAATGAGCCACAGCCATCGGCCACTAGGATTTCACCAGACAGGACATTCACACCCCAAGGGGCAGGGTGGGACTCACAGAGCGGCCCTCCAGGCTTGCTCTTGTTTGGGCATCCATGGCAGATCTTGTCACCTGCTAGGCCCAGTCTGGGGACCGGGGATGAGGTCCTGGCATCAATGTCGCTGAGAGGTCCCAGGAATCGGGCCTAGCTGGGACCCAGGCCTCCCGCATGCTGAGGGCGGTCACCTCTGCCACTTCCCCTGCAGCTCGAGGGATCCCTGGTGGGCTGGGGACCGTCTCGCCATCATGTCGTCCCTAGCACTTGGTTCCATCCGTGGGGCCGAGGCCCTGCACAGGGGTCAGAGCAGGCCCAGTCGAGCTGACTCTGCTCTCCTTCATTTCCTGCAGAATTCTGACTGCGGCCAATTCTCCTCAAAACCTGCTTGGGAAACCATTTAGCAAGACTTGGCGTGTGCTGTTTCCTAGCGGGACCTCAGCTCCCAGGTCTGCCACACCTGGCTGGTCCTCAGGCCCTGGGGCTGTGACGTGCACACTCAGGGCCTCTGGGTTACAGCATGCCTGCCCGCTCCCGGGGACCCCTGGCAGCACTCTCCTTGCCACATCTGAGCCAAATTGTCCCAGTCCTTGGAGATCTCCAGCTCCATCCTGGAGTCTGGCCCATGGTTCTCTCTGCTGCAAACCAAGCCAACCATGGACAGTGTGGTCAGCTAGGCTACAGACCCATGAGGCCACCTTTGCTGGGGTGCTGGGGCTGGGAGATGCCTGGACTCGACAGAAAAGTCCCTGGGGTCCCTGGGGTCCCTGTGGCCGAGCAGAAGCCACCTGTCAGGGCTGGTTCTTAATGGGCCTCAGAGACCAGGTGGAGGACTTCCCTGTGGGGAGCTGGGCAGAGCAGAGGAAGCCCGAGGGCTGCAGTGGCCAGCACAAGGTGAGGATGGCTGTTCCAGGACCTCTGGGTCAGCTCGTGCCTGCTGTCTCACACGTCTGGCCTCACAGAAGACACTGGCTTGTGGCTCTCACTTCTACTTGAGGGACCAAGGTTTGGAGAGGTGACATCACTCATGAGCTGGCCATTGGCAGAGTCTGGCCTCGTGCTGCTGTGCAGACAGAAAATGAAGATGGACCAGAGAGTGTGCTAGAGGAAGGACAGTGGAGGTGGCCGTGGAGGTCCTGGCAGGGGCTACCATCTGCAGGGCACCAGAGCCAGAAGGTGACTCAGGATGGGGAGGGAGCCAGGGCCCCACCATGGACTCCTGCCTTCCTTTGCTGAGTGGTTGGCCCAAGTCCGGCATTTCTGCCTCCCTGGCTTCTGACCCAGAGTCAGCCTAGTCCCCAAGGAGGATGAATGCCTGGCCACCATGGGCAGTTGCCTCTTCCTCCCCGGCCCTGCTGTCTGCAGACCTTGACTTGGCCCAGGTTGTCCCCTGGGTATGACACCCCTCAGCAATGAAGAGAATGTCTCGTGTCTGTTAGCTCTGGCTGGCATGGGGCAGGCCACCAAGAGTGGGTCATCCTGGACCAAGCTGCCAGCACCCGCACTGATGTGTGAGTGGAGGCAGCAGAGGCCAAGGCTCACTTAATAAATCACTCCCGAACTGCCGGCCGGGGATTAAAAGCCCTAGGGAAGCTACAGGGGCGTTGGTGCTGGTGCTCTCGAGCCAGCTGGAGACGTACCCTCGGGGGTGGGGGCTATCTACAGGGCTCTGTGTTCTCTGGTGCGTGTTGAGCACCTCTCCTTCTCAGCTGTCATGGGAGACGGTGTGGTGTCATGACCCAGGCTGAAGTCCCACCCTGCCTGCACTCCGGGTCCACCTGGCCTAGGAGAGCCTTGTTTTCCTGTTCCATATAGAGGGAGCCATGTGACCCACAAGTGGAGGTGATGTGGAAGGAGTGATCCTTCATGCTGGACAGGTGAGGCCCAAATGGAGGAGGGATGTGGGATGTGAGTGGTGGGCCAGGAAGGCTCAGGGCCACCGCCGGCCTTCCCAGCTCAGCCTACCCATCACATAGGAGGGGCTTCTCTTTGCTTTCTAAGGAGCAGGAATTGATCAGAGCACCAGGAAGTGACCCCACGGTCAGTGCAGTGATCAGGCACGGGGCTCCTGGGGCTCCCTTTGTGGTCCTCATCCTGGCTCCAACACCTGGCAGCTGTGTGACCTGAGGACAGCCACTTGCCTCTCTGAGCCTCTGCATTCTGGTCTGAGTGTGGGGTGAAAACATGCTGCTTCCTGGGCTTGCTAGAGGACTAGTATTACAGGCCTGGGCGTGGTTCCTCTTGCCAGACCCCCAGGGCTGCCTGTCCCTGGGGAGAGATGCACAGGTGTAGCTTGGGGACTGGGAGGTTCACTACCTCGGGGTTCTTCCGTGTGCAGGTGATGCTAAGAAGAGCTCCTGAACCCAGGAGAGGTGGGGAGAAGCCAGGCACAAAGCAGTGGGGGTGGGGGTGGGGTGTCCAGGCAACCCCCAGTTCCCAGCCTGGCCCAACCCTTGGCTGCTTGGGGTGACAGAGGGGACCATGACAGAGGGAACCCAGTCTGGGAGGGCCTCACCTCCAGCTCTGCTGAGAGGTGCTGCGGTGCCCTCTAGGAGGCCGGCGAGGTGCAGGGAGGTTGCCTCACACTGGGAGGGTGGCCGGCAGCCCCTCCCACTTGCATCCATCAGGGTGGCAGCAGATCTGGCCACTGGCTGTTTGTGTATGCGTGGGCCATTGCCATGGGCCTTTCATGGCTGCAGATCCTGGCCCAGCCTTCCTGCCAGGCCCCCAGGAGGGAAGGAAGGCTGCTCCCACCCTGCCCCACTGAGGGTTGTGGCTTGATCTTGGCCAGGCACAAAAGCAGTGTGGGCCAGGCACCCTCCATCAGGTCATCTGCCAAGGGGGCTGGCCTCACAGGCAACGGGAGCTGTTGGCACAGAGGAGCTGGGTAAGGCTCTCGGGGGTGAGGTCCTGGCAGTGGTCTGGGTGCTATGGGAGGAGCTCTGGCCAGGGAGGGCAAGGAGAGCCACCTTGCTGGCCAGAGTCTGCACCAGGGCTCGCTGGCCCTTGTGGTGTGACCTTGTGCTGGTGGGTTCTGCTCTCCCCTGCGGATGGGCTGAGTGACGCCTCAGGACCGTTAGGACAGGGACACACAGTAGGTGCTCTATCAATGCCCTCAGTCCCTTCTGGGGGAAGCTGTGGGTCTGAGCTACTGAAGAAGACAGGATACCCGGAGTGGGGGACCCAGTGGGGATGGGAGTGGCCAACGGAGCTCTGCTGTGGCCCCTCGGTCCTGCCTTCAGGCCCCTCTCTGCCCTGCTCCTGCTGGGGATGCCCACAGTCTAGAGCCCAGATCCCCAGGGGTTGGGAGTTTCTTGTCTCTGCAGGGGTCCCAGCCCTGACAATGAGGGGAGGTGGCCAGGGCAGGTGGTCTGTAGCCAGTGTGGACAGACAGTCGAACGGCAGGGTGCACAGATCCCTGCTGCCAGCCCTGTGCTGGCCCAGGCCTGGTCATTTCCCTATGCCCGATTTTTCATTGGGAAAACACACAGGCTCCTGAACTGCCCAAGGTCATGGGCTGTGAGGGGAGCTGGATGAGGCCATTACGCTGGCCTCTAATGTCCCTGCGGCCACTGCTCATGAGCTGCTTCGATCAAGCATCCGGGACACTCCAATTTCCACCTGTCCCGCGGCGATCGTATCAGGGCTTGAGTGATCTCCTCACGGCAGGCAGCAGAGATGCAAGGGCAGGGAGCTGGCTGCCCCCTGCAGCCACCCTCTGGGCCCGTCCCACTCCCTTGGGAACAAAGGGATGCACTGCCGAAGCCGAAGCCATCGTGGCTGAGGAATGGTGAGTCATGTCCCCACATGTCACCCCTGCCCCACGTGAGTTCAGGCTCAGTTCACCTGCTGGCTGGAGACACCAGCCATTCTCTTCTCCGGCTGGAAGGGCAGGGGCCAGGGCAGGCGCAGCCCTGAGTTGCCCACATGGGGTGGGTGAGTGAGGAGGTGCAGGGTCAGAAGTCCCCTCTCAGGCATCAGGGCCCCAGGCCTCAGTCACCTTGTTTATAAAGGATCCATGGTGCTAGGAGGTCAGTGGCAGCTGAGGGTCACAGTGGCCTCTGGCCTGTGGGGCAGGAGCTGACGGTCAGACTGCCCAGGGCTGAGAAGGAGCTGCGGTCTCAGGGTCGCTGACTTCCTCCCCACCTCACATTAGCACACAGTGGCCATTTGCAAGAGACTGTGTTCCAGCTGGGGGTGGCTGAGGGACCCTGGGCTACGGAAGCTGTTATTAGAACCTGGCCAAGAAAAATGGGAAGAGCCTGAAGCCCTTCTGCCGAGAATGGGCATAAAGCCTGGGCCTGTCCCTAACACAAGGACTCCTCCTCACCAAGCAGTAAGGAGGCGGGACATCTGGGGACCCAGCTGCTCCTGCTGATGCCCTGGCCAAGGCTCTGGCAGCAGAGGGGCAGGGAGCTTTGGGGACAGGGGGACACCCTGTGTTGCTGCTGCATCTCTGGAGAGGCCAGGCTGTGAAGGTGGCACAGCGCAGTGGAAGGCATCCTCCCTCCCCTTTGACATCTGCTCTCGCTGGCCTTGGCGCCCATGGGATGGGCTCTCCTCCCGCAGGCCTGGCTGCTGGCGGGCAACAACAGGGCCCTCCGTATCCCACCACCAAGGTGCCTCCCAGTCCTGCCCTGGCCTGGGGGTAGGGCCAGCTGGGATCAGCCTCCCAGCAGGGACGGAGGAGGTAGGCTTGGGCTGCAAGGCAGACTTTAAACCTTTCCAGCAGGGAGGACAGAGCACCCAGGGAGGAAGTTGGAGGGCGAGGAGCTGGAACTGCATAGCGGGCAGTTGGATGCTAAGAGTGGCCGATGAGCTCGGCTCCCTCTCAGAGTGAGGGCCCATCTGCTCCTCTGCAGCTCTGTGGGGATCCCAGGGAGGCCCCGGGAGGGGCTGGTGCCTCACTCTCTGCAGCTGGCCTGCTGTGCCCGCCCCCATCCCAGTTTGGGTCAGTGCTCCTCACCACTGACAGCCCTCCGGAGGGTGGGTGCAATGGCTTCTGTGGATGAGTCCCACTCCTCCCAGGGACGATGGGCCTTTGCTGTGGCCCTCATCACACATGGTGGTCCTATGGCTCCAAAGCCCGTGCATCACCCCCCTTTGCAGCCTGGGGCCTCCTCATAGTCTCCAGCATGGTGGTCAGGAGGTTATGGGACAAGTGAGAGTGGCCACATCCCAGGGTCTGTGTGCAGCTCTGGGCATATCTGGAACATTCTTATTTCAGTGCTGAGAATACGAGGCCCAGACCCACCGGACGGCAGGCCCAAGGCAGGCTCGGTGGCTCCAGGGCAGCCCTAGTCAGAGACACCCCCGCTACTCAGGCCACCTGGAGCAGCCTCTCGGAGTCGGGTGCAGCCTGGGCACTGGCATTTGCAGCCGTCCTAGGAGATATGGTGGCAGCCTGGGCCAGTGGGTTGGCCTAGGCTCTCAGCCCCTCAGTCCAGGCTGCTCTGAAATGAAACTCACAGATGATCTCACTCACCTCCCAGATGCTGTTGAACAAAATAATAATACCCTGACTCTAGGGAGGGATTGAAGGAAAATCATCCATGGTGACGTGATCCACACGCCAACGTGGAGATGCCTGTCCCTCTCCAAGGCTCGCGGGTCGTCGGATCCCCGTGCCCACCGTAACTGCACGCAGCAGTGGGCAATCAGTCTCTCCACCTTCCTGAGAGTCCGGAGGGTCCTGACAGTGTGGCCTGCAGGGTGGGGCTGTGCATCACTGAAGCCATCACAAAACCCCAGAGGGCCCTTGGGCTGGAGCCGCTGGGGACACACCTTGGTGACAACAAACATTTTGGGGACTCGAGGAGCCTGCAGGGAGGAAGCACTGCCCAGGGCCTGGAGGGTGGCAGGGAAAGCTTGCTCAGTTGTGTGTCTGGGGGGCTGGCGAGCCGACAGGGCATCCAGTGTGGCCTTTGCCTCCTGGTGGCTCAATATCTGTAGACTCAGAGCCCAGGGAGGAACCTAGATGGGTTGGAGCACAGCAGGACTTCCTGGCCTCACAGCTACCTATAGGGTTCCTTGGCGGGGGGCAGGGTGGAGGCATCAATAACTCCCTGAAAGCAGCCCTGTGGCTCTGGCTCCACGTACCGTGCTGGGCTGGGTGCTGCTGGCCCTTGGGGCATGGATTGCAGCCTTATGACTCCTTGAGGCGCTCACAGAGGTGGGGGCCTGGTTGGGGTACAGGAAGGGCTTGGGCCTCAGATAGCCTGGGGGACTCACTGGTCCAGTCCATACCTCCCTTGCCAGGGCCACTTGCAAGCCAGTAAAGTCCCAGCCTATGGGGGTGGGGCGTCTGTTGGGGGTGTCACCGCTGAGATCCATTCCTCTTCCAGAGCAGATCCTTACCTGTGCTTCTTTCAAGATGCCTTCTCTGCCTTCTCCCTCTCTCTGAACACACCTGACATGGACAGGACTGAGCCTGTTTCACAAACAGGCGGGACGCAGTGTTCCTGGCTGCCCAGGTGCTGGGACTTCTCCATGGCCCTGGCAGCCCCAGGTGGTGGAAGCTCACATCTCCCCATTTCCCAGGTCTGGGAAGGTCTGGAAGCTGAGGTCGAGGGGCTGACCCTGGCTTGGGTCCCAGCTCCTGCCCCGCCCCCACTTGCCCTGTGCCCCTCCCTCTCCGCCAGGGTGAGACCTCCCTGTGCCCTCTCCTTGCCGCCAGGCGGGAATGGCCGCCCAGGCCCTCTCGGAGCTTATTGCATTTGGTGTGAGGCATGCGGATCTGCGCATTATTGGTTCATTCTTCATTTTGCATCTGTAGTCACTGGACTTGGAAAGGAAAAGTGTGCGGCCCCTCACCGTGATGGAAGAGGGTCGAGGGCGGACGCCTGAGGATCCGAGAGGACTGGGGACAGGCAGTGGCCTAGCTTCCCAGGTGCACAGTGGAGGCACTGAGCAACAGAACCACTTTGTTCTGGGATCTCAGGAAACAGGAGGCTGCGGAGAAGGGCTCCTGCTGACGACACCCTTCCCCTGTGCCCTCCCTTGCAGCTTACTCTTTGGCTTCCTGCAAAGCCCGCGCAGCGCACTCGAGCCTCTCCCAAGAGCGCACGAGGCCAGTGGAGTCCCCTGAGGCCTCTCTCTCAGGTGGGCGGCATCTGGCCTCCTGGAAGGAGCGTCCTTCATTAGATTCACGGGAAGGCAGAGGTGGCGGGACATGGGGCCAGCCCATGGGCACTGGTGTTACTGCCCCTGTTTTAATGGACAAGGCTCACAAACAGCCAAGGAGCAGGGCTGGGATCCCACTCACCGGCTGGACCTTGGCCCATCCCACTCCAACATCCGGGCCTTGTTGGACAGATGCTTACTGCGCCCTCCAGGGCT
Organism: Aplodontia rufa; assembly: GCA_004027875.1. NCBI lineage: Eukaryota > Metazoa > Chordata > Mammalia > Rodentia > Aplodontiidae > Aplodontia > Aplodontia rufa. Next base: position 28,994 of record PVKS010008586.1, on the reverse strand, counting down.
CTGTGGGCTCAGGGAGCTGCGTTCCGGAGGGAGAGGCAGAGCAGGAACACGGAACGAACGAAGGACACAGCAACTCAGTACACTAGGGGTCTTGAGATAAGGCAGGCGGAGGCTCTGCTAACCAGCGGCCAGGGCAGTCCCCAGGAGGTGACCTGGGGACAGGACTGATAGCCAGGGCTCTGCTCTGTGGCGATGGGCGCAAGGGACCAGTGCATGGAGCCAGTTGCCTTCTCGACTGCGTTGGAGGTTCTAGTGCCATGTGTAGTGGGAAAGTTTGTCAGAACTGCAGGCTGGGGCTGGTGCGGGAGCCAATGTGTGGCTCTGATGGCCAGGCCAAGGTGTGGTGGCCCTGTGCGGCACCTCTCCTTCACCAGCCAGATCCTCGTCAGGGGCTTGGGCATCAGGAAGAGGGAAGCCTGCCACTTACACAACATGGGGCACCTCTGTACTTTTGTCTGTTTTTCTGTGGATCTAAAACAACTCTTAAAGAAATAGCGTTGGGCTGGAGCAGTGGCTCAGTGGTTACGGCGCTTGGCTGACATGCACAAGGACAGGGATTTGAACCCCAGTACCAAGTACACAACAGAGTGTCAGAGCAGTGAAAGCCACATGAAAAACCAAATAAAATTGATTCTCTCTTTCTCTCTCTCACTGTCCCTCTCTCTCTTAAAAAAAAATAGTCTGAAGCAATGAGGAACATTGCCTCTTGGAGGTGTGCAGACTCCCCCAGAGCAGGAGCAGGAGCACTGTGGAATCCGTTCCTGAACTGATCTCAGGGAGTTGCCATGAGCATGAGGGATCACAGGGACTTTTCTGGGGTGCATCTGTTTCCAGGGCAGGGACACCCTTAGGGTGGCTGCACTTCAGGGATTTCTGGTCCCTTGGCCACTTGTTTCTTGCCATTGAGTGAGGTTTCCAAGGCCATGAGGTCCTGCAGACACCGGAGGCCCAGCAGGGCGCAGTTGCCCCTGCCCCCCCCTGCCCTGAGGCCCAGCTGCCCACAGGCACTGGATGACCCCACGGTGCCTGGCCAGCTTCTCTTGCTTTGTCCCTGGTGCCTGGCTTCAGTGTTATGGTGTAGGTCACAGTGCACAGACAGAACTGTCCATGTGGCAGGAGACAAAGGTCCCAGCTGCTTTTTTTTTTTTTTGGTACCAGGTATTAAGCTCGGGGTGCTTAACCACTGAGCCACATCCCCAGCCCTTTTTATATTTTATTTTGAGACAGGGTCTTGCAAAGTTGATTAGGGCCTCGCTGAGTTGCTGAGGCTGGCTTTGAACTTGCCATCCTCCTGCCTCAGCCTCTCGGGTTGCAGGGGTTATAGGCGTGTGCTGCTTTGCCCAGCTCCCAGCTGCTTTTTTCCTTTCTCCTTAGTGGAAAAGCCCGGGAGGCCAGGCCAGGGAGAGATGGTCAGCAAGGACTTGGCGGGGACAAGATGCTCAGAAAGGGAGTCTGGGACCAACCTTGCTGGTAGCCACGTGTGACAGCCCCTCCCAGCGGGAACTCCTGGAAGTGACCTCCACCGACAGTCCTCCAGCAAGCCCCCCACCCACTGCCTGAGAGCCAGCCTCCCTGTCCTCTCCCTGATGTGTTGCCGGCACTGGCCCTGGGCTTCCAGTGACCACTGTCACGCAAGGAGCCCTAGGGCAGAGGCAGGGATGGGGTCCAGGGTATCCCATGAGTCATGTAGGTCAGTACGAATTTCCTTCATTAAAAATTTGTTTTTCTTGAGGGAATTTCACACGGGATAAAAATAGTCACTTCCGAGGGCTCAGGTCAGTGGCCTCCAGCATGTTCACAGTGCTGCCCTTCATCTAGCTTCGAAACACTGCCGTCACCCCAAGAACCCTGCACCGCGAAGCTGCCACTGCCCATCACCCGCTCCCTGACGCCCGGAAGCCACATCTGTTCTCCGTCTCTGGATGTGGCTGATTTCAGATAAATGGAACCAGGCACTGCGTGGCCTCTGCCCCTGGATCCTATCATTCAGTATCCTGCTTTGGGGATTCTGTGTTGCAGCCTCTCACGGCGTCAGCCCTTTTCCCGGCTGAGTAATGCTCCATCCTGTGGATGGACTACTCTTGACATACCCCTCACCAGATGGTGGACACCGGGCCATCGCTCCCTTTGGGCAACTGTGGCCAGTGGTGCTGAGGACCTGCGTGGACCAGCTTGTTTGGGCTGCTGCTGTTGGTGCTGTGGGGCATGTACCTGGGGTGGAACCGCTCTGCTTAGCCTTGTGAGGAGCTGCCCAGCGTCTTCCTCAGTCGCCCTTATCACTTGCACCAAACTCTCAACCTCGCCCACCCCTGGAGCCCTCCTCCTCCTGCAGCCTTGGAAGGGCCACCCGCTCCCCGCCACCGTCGCTGGGTGCAGTGCTGGTTACACTGAGCTTGGGCCCCTGACCACACGCACAGTGGGTGTGCTATGAATTACTGGGTAGCGTCTTGGTAGCCTCCGCCAGGTTCTGGCTGATGCTGAGATGTGGCCTTGGCCTGCACTGTCAGCTCTTGGCAGCGGTCATGTGGGGCTGGGGTTGGACCATGCCTGCGAGGAAGAGGACGCAGCAGGAGAGCCCGAACCTCTTACCTCTCTTCTGAAAAAAAAAAAAAAAATCATTTTTTTGTTCTCCCCCCGCCCCCCCAGAGCAGAGCAGATGTTAACTTTCCAATAAATGGGGGAAAATAGACAAGAGGCGTTTAGCAAGCGATAGCTGTGCGGGCCAGAGTTATCAGTCTGATTTCAACTGGGACTATAAAATTTTATGAGCTATTAAATTGTCCTAAACCTCCTTTAACACACAAACTTGAGTGTCTGTGATTGCCCATTAAGAAAAACCGGGTTACGGGGGAGAACCTTCACTGCGTGCTCTCGACTGAGTCCGGTCAATGCGGCTCTCACCCAGGACCTTGCTTTGTGCAGAATGTGGGTCCTGCCGCTGGCGGCCAGGTGGCTGTCCTGACCGTGCACCTGAGCTTGGCCAGATCAGGACGGTAGGGTTTGCGGATGGGGTGGCCCCCTCTGGACCTTCTAGGGTTCTGCGTGAAGAGGTGCGCTGAGCAGGAAGTGGGGGTCAGAGACTAGCACACGAGGCTGAGGACACGGCAGCACCTGCCCACAGCCTTCCATGAGGGAGGGTGCAGATAAGGCACAAGCAGGAAGGTGCCCAGCTGTCCAGGGCACTGGCCCACCCCTGGACACCTGGGGGAGGTGGGGTTTCATCAGCCAGGCTGAGTCAGAGCCAGGAGGAAAGCTCTAGGGTGGTGGCCCAGTGACACTGATGTGCCCACTGACCAGGAGTGGACCTCATGGCCCCTTGGAGTCTGGGCTGGTGGGAGGGAGCTCTGCACACTGGAAGCAACCCCCCAGGATTCTGGCAGGACCGAGGCCCTCCCAGGGTCTCCCTTTCTGCCACAGTAGCTCTGTCTGTCTGGCCCTCCACTGTGGGGGTACTTCCTATGCCTGTGCTGGGGACCCAGGCTGGGCTGGTCTGAGGCAAGAGAAGTAGGGGGTCACAGCGTGGCTGCTGCTCAGGCCAAGGATGGATGTCCAAGACATGGGGCAATGGGGCTGGCTTCACAGTGGGCAAGGTGAACCCTCACCCTGCGGCGGCTCAACAGGGAGACTGCGCGGACTCTGCAGGCAACACGGGCATTTGGTAAAGGGCAGGGAGAGGGATGGCTGCTTTCACTCTTTGCGGGGGCAGGAGCAAGTGGGGAGGGGTGCTCAGTGGTGACTTGTCCACACTGTGACTGGGAGGCAAGGCCAGGGCATCAAGGCCTGACTGGGCTATGAGCTGAAGAGATGTCCCAGAGGCCAGGCTGGCTTGTAGGTACAGGTTTGGGCCCTTCAGGTTCCCTAGGCACCGCCACTAGGTAGGAACCGTGGGGTGCCCCCCTCAGGGCAGGAGGCTGGGGCAGAGGCTGCTAGGCCCCACCTCCCGGAGTGGGGACAGCTTGGGGCTTCCCTGCTTCCCAGAGGCAAGCGGGTGACATCCCTGGGACAGTTCCGGGAAGGAGAGCCGGTCCAGCTCTGAGCCACCCTGAGCCAGTCCTGCATCCAAGTTGCACTCTGCCCCCTGCCCCAGAGAAGCCTGCCTTCCAGCTGTTGCTCTGGGCCATCCTTCCCCAGCCAGGAGCTCCGGGGCGGCCTGGGGTGGGGGCCCCCGCGGCCGTGTGCAGGGCAGGCTCTGGAATTCAGAACCCTTGCAACAGAGCGGTTGGGCAATTCCTGCGGGAAGCGCCGTCTGCGGGGGGCACGGGTCGGTGTCCAGTGTTTGGATGAGTGGCGACGTGCTTCCCTGTCCTGTTTGTGTGGCTTGCTCTGATCACCCCAGCCCCTGGAGCGTGCATGTCCTCTGGCCGGCTTCCTTGCCATGCGCAGCAGTGGCAGTGGCTGCTTTCCCCAGGCCTGCAGCTCAGCTGCCTGTGTTTCCGCAGGGAGGGCTGGGTCAGCACAGGCCGGACGGGGCGGCTGGAGGGTGTCAGGGTGGGCGGGAAGCAGGCCCACTGTGCAGAGTGCGCTCTGCCAGACGCCAATTAGCCGGGTATGTGGGACTGGCTCCCAGACTGCTCTCTGCCCTCACAGACAACTCCTAGAGTCCAACGACCCAGGGAAGCTCAGGGGGCTCGGAGGCGCTGGGCGTCACTCTCTCAGCCCCTGCCTTTGGGAAGGGGTTCTGGTCCCAGCTCCTAGATGCTGGGAGCTCGCTGTGGGGCTGGCTGGGTCACTGTGACCCTGATGTGGAGAAGGGAAGGGGACTGTGGTGTTAGGCAGCGGAGGTTGGCCCTGGCCCCTCCTCGAAGTCCAGGCCTCTCTTGTCTCTGAGATGCCACATCTCTGGCTGCAGGTGGCTCCCAGGAGCCCTGTGTGGATAAAGACACGTGTCTATGGAACAGCCACCCAGACACCTCGGCTCAGTGGCAGGACAGCTTGGTGACCTTGCCTGCATGGAACCCACCATACCTCAAGGCCCAGGGGTGCCTGAATCTTTGTGCTCTGGTGATGGTGGGGACTTTTGGCTGCCCTGGAGCTTCTGGAAGCTTGCTCCTGGGGCACTGCTCTGTAGGACGCTGACCCTCAGAAGTTTCTGAGAAAAGAGGCTGGGGTCAAAGAGGTCTTGGCGTGTGAGGTTGGTCACCCCGTCTCTGCACTGAGGAACTTCCTGAGCTATAAGCATCATGCCCAGTGCCCCCCAGGCTTGCTAAATAGCCCCCCTTTCTCAAATCAACAGAATACTGGAGTGCAGTGTGGGCAGGGCTCTCTGGAGCCCCCTCTTGGATGGGCTTACCCGTGCGTGCCTTCTGCTCCTGGATAGAGAAGGAAGGGTGGGCTGGGGGAGTGGGGACTGGGGTGCTCCGGTCATCCCTGGGCCTTGGAGGGGGCACCAGCTGGTCAGAGGGACATGAGGCTCACTAGGGCTGTGTGTGGGGATCTGGAGGTGTACTTCCCAGGGCTGACAGCTTCCTACGGGCCTTTGTCTTGGGCACTCGATGCTGCTGTGGCTCTGTTTGGGATCCACTGGGTCCCCGAGGGCCCTCCTTCCCCTGCTCACTGTCCATGCACACCTGCTACCTGGCTTCACACTGTTGTGCCCGCCCCTCCAGCTGGGAGCTCTGTCCCCCCTTTCCTGGGGAGGGCTTGGTAGCTTTGTGACCCCTGAGGCTCAGTCCCAGCGCACAGGCCTGGATTCTGGGCTGCAGGCGCTCTGCCCCATGGACCCTGCGACCTCAGTGCATCTGCTGACCTCCCTTGGCATGGGGGGGGGGCGCCCTGCACTCAGGTAGCATGGGGACAGCCAGCCTGGGGTTCACAGCCTTCAGGGCAGTAGCAGTGGGTCCAGGTGCTGTGCGACCACCATAGGGCCCAGCCCTGCCTGGTGTGTCCAGTCTGTGGAAACATTGGCTGGGCCTGAGATGGGGCCCCACCGCTGCTTAGGAGTCTGCCTGGGCCTCACTCCTGCCCCCTCTGCCTTTGCTACTTTCCTGGCAAGGGCAGCAGCCAGGTGGCAGCAGACTTTGCGGGGCCAGGACTAGCACTGATACCACTGTCCCCACCCAGGCTTTCCAGGGCTTAGGACTGGGGACGACAGCTCAGCGCCCATTGCCCACCCAGCCCTGGCTGCTTGTAGCCTGATGGTTTCCGAAGTGGGTGCCTGGAGCCCGCCTGCGGTGTCCCCCTCTCACTGGGCACTTCAGAAAGTGGATGTGTCTGGCCTTGTGGTTTCTGAGTGGTCTGGCTCAGTCAACCAGGGCTCAGCCCTGCTGGGGAGTCCCCCTGCGCCCGCCCCCGGGAGTCTGAGGGGTGGACAGCCTGGCTGCCCTGGCATTGGCTGGCTTCTCAGCAAGCTCCATGATACCCATTTCCTAAGTGGGCCTCCTGGCTGGGCTGCCTCCTGCTGTGTCCAGGCGAGGAGGCCGCTCCTCTGCCTGCAGGGGCCGCCCCCGATGCTTTGGGCAGGAGTCCAGGCCATCGGCTGCTCCATGCTGCCTGGCTCCCCTGCAGACCTGAGGCCAGAGTCCAGTCCTGGCTGTAGACTTGGGGCATGGGGGGTGGGTGGGACTGGGCTTGCTGTCAGGCCACTTCCTACCTGGGGCCTTGGAGGACATCCCTTCTCTGGGTTTCAATATTTTTCTGCCTTCTGGGTTTCATTCATCCACTGGGTAGGCATTAATTGAACACCTACTGTGTGCCTCTGCTGCTTAGTCCTGGTGCTGCTGGCCCAGCCTCACTCAGTCTTCTTGCCTCTTTCTCCGACCTCATCTGCTTCCTCCAGGGGCCTTGCTTGCCCTTCCACGTCAGCCTGCCTCAGCCCCCCTGCTTTTTTTGAGTCCCTCCTTGCAGTGTGCACCTGGTTTATGCCTGTCCTGGGCCGAGGTGGAGTGTGCAGTGTGGTGCTGTACCTCAGCGCCCATCCCTGGGCCTGCAGGCTGCCACAGGAGAGACTGTGAGGTTGCAGGGTGAGCAGTGGTGGGCAGAGGTGACTTGGGAGACTATTCCTGCGAGCCACAGCTCCTCGCCTCTTCGGCAGGGTGCGCTGAAGAGGACAGGCGAGGTCCCAGAAGCTCCTTCGTAACTGCTGCTGAGTGGAGCTGGGGAGTGGTGTCAGGCACCTTGGCTGACCACACAGGGCTCAGATCCAACCTTCACAACCACCCTCTGCCTGTCCTATAGGTGACAAAGTCAAGTCCTAAGGTTGAACAACTTCCCAAAGTCAGTGCGGCAGAAGCCCTGGGCTCGTGTTAGGTCTCTATCGGCAGGCCAGGTCTCAGCATCCTTGCCACCTGGAGGCCACACCTCCCCAGCTCTGGGCTGACCTCCAGTGGGGCTCCTTATACCCTCTGCACCGTCATTACAGCATAGATCAGTCCCGGATGAGCTAAGAGACCTCTATAGGTCCCACCCCCGGGGCTGCGCGCCTGGCTCCCAGGCTCTGCAGATGTCTCTTCCTCAGCCCACCAGGTCCCCACACTCCCTTGACCCTTAATTAGCTCTCGGGGGAGCTGGGCTCCTGCTCCCTTTGTGTCCTGGGCTGGGGTGGCATTGATCCGTGGCTCCTCCGAGCTGGGCTCCAGGAGGAGTCACACGTGAGCTTCCCATCTGCACACAGGTGGACACGCCCGCAGTCTCGCACTCTGCAGGCATTGACAAGCTCATACGTGCACATGGAGGTGCCTGTGTACACGCCCCCTGGCAGGCTTACACAGGCACGCACATGCATGCGCAGGGGCAGACGCCACAGCTGTATGCACAGGCGTAGGCTGGGAGCAGCTCACCCAGCGCTGGGTGTGGGCGGCTCCGGGCACCCGCGCGCTGGCTGCCAGCCCCCCAGGCAGCTGGGAACCTCCTTTTGCAATTCTTGCATTTCTATCATGGTCTTTTGTATCGGCAGAGGCTTTCAAAACACTTTAGGCTTGTTTACCGAGCTGTGCAAGAACATTTTGTCTCCTCTCCAACTCAGCCTTCCAGAGGGATCAGGAACGTGCCCATCCCTGAGCCGGGCCAGCTGTGCAGGTGCCAGCAGCAGCCCCCAGCTTCTTAAAGGGACAGCCGGATGCATCAGAGAGGGATAGTAGGGGCTTGGACAGAGGCAGCTGGCCAGCTCTGGATGCTAGCCCTGGACACAGGGTCCCTGGTGAAATGAAGCGTTACAGGGTGGAGCCTGGGAACCAGCACAGGTGACTCAAGGGTGGCCGCAGGGCAGGCTGCTGAGAGTGTTCCTGAGAAATGTCTCTGACTCATTCTCCTTATCCTGTGCCCCAGCTCTGGTGAGGTGCCCTGCCTGGGCACACCCTCCCCCACAAGAGCTGGGCCAAGGGCCCCTGCACAGTGTCCCCATCAGGCCCTGTGGATTCTTCCCCACCCCTGGGGGATCATGAGCCCCAGTGGCAAGGGCCAGGGTCAGCAGAGGATGGCCCAACAGCGGAGCATTCGGAGGAGTTGGTGGAGTGAGAATCCCAAAGGGTCTGGCCACCTGGCCCTTGGTGCCGAAAGGACAGAACCGGCCTGTGGTGGGGGGGCAGCCCCCTGGGCAGCCCGCCCCACTTTCCCTGTTGCTGGCCATTGCTGGAGGTTTGGAGAAGTGTCCTTGGTGCTGGTTCCCTCCTGGCCTTTTCCTGCAGCCTTTTCCCCCAGCTCCTCCAAGTTCTGGCCTTTGCAGAGACGGTCCTTGGACAGCCAGCACCCCACCGAGTGCCCTGCTTTTCCTTCACCCCTCCTCTTGCCCTCTCCTGCTCCCCATACTCTGCCTCCTCCTGAGCTTGTGGCCCCTGTGGGCACCATCCTTGGTGTCTTGGAGGGTGCTGTGGCACGTGAAGAGCGGGTCCACCTCAGTCCTGCAAAGCCTGACACCAGGGACACTCCTGCAAGGGAGGAGGAAAAGCAAAGCCAGTTCCAGAGGGCAAGGCTGGGTGGGGAAGCAAGCAAAGAGGCCACACAGTCAGCCCTGGGGGCAGCGCTGAGCTTCCTGGCAGCCAGGGCAATGAGGGAAGTGTGGCTCAGAGGAATTCTCCTTGTTCAGGAGAGAAGTCTGTATGACCTTATGTGTCACAGGGTCCTACTCCAGGCCCAGGAGGGCTTCTGCTCTGGGATAGATGGAGCTCACACTCCTCCCAGGGCCCTTGTTAGAAGCAGCAGTATGGGGGGCCTGGCCTGCTGAGGGCTCAAGCTGGGGTAGCTGTTTCTGAAGAGGGAGACTCTGAGGGCACCACGTGGAGCTCAGGGTGGGGTTGGAGGACAGGGCCCACTTGAAGCAGATGTGTGCGTGAGCAGAGCCACGGTGGTCACTGTGGGCTCAGGCCTTCCAGTCGCTACTGTGGGGCCCCGGGGCCCCCAATGTGGTACATGCTGGGAAGGCAGCTGGGCCGTGGTGTCTGGCCCCGCCTGGGCATGCAGCTGGCCTCTGGGAGGCCTTGGGTAAGGCCCACACCCTCTGGACCTCTGGACCTCTCACTCCTGACCTGCTCCCTTCTCCCTTGGCTGGCTTGGCTGCCCTCCACCCTCACCACCATCGCCTCCTCTCCAGAGGCCTCACACGGTCTCCTTGGAGGGAGATCTGGCCCTGCTAGAGTCACTTGTGCAAAAAGCAAGCTGACATAGTGCTGGAACTGCCCTAACCTCCTGCAGCCTGGGCAGCTAGGGGGACCAATGGGCACCGGGCAGGACGGGGCACCACATCAGGAGGCAGGCGCCCAGGGCCCCTGCTCTGGGCACACAGGCAGTGGCCAGGAGCCCACCCTGGCAGCGGGGAAGTGGGCTGTGCCCTGAGCCCCTTCCACCTCTCCCCGACATATCTATAGGGTGGACTCCCTGCTGCTGTGGCTGCTGGGACAAAGGACCGCACTTGTCTGCTAGGAGGGCCCCATCCCTGGGCCCCCAACCCACTACCTCTCGGGCTGTAGGCGGCCGTGTTTCTTGCATCTCCCCTTCCTGCATGTCCATCACTCCTGTTACAGAAGCCCCCTGTCCTCTCCATAGCTGGGGTGGCCTGCAGCTCCGCCCTGGATGGTGCTGTGCAGCCAGGGCAGGCGGGTGTGGGGTGGCCAGGCCCCCGCTCCTGCCCTGGCCTCAGGTCTGGGCATGAGGCCCTGCTTCCCAAGGGGCAGCTGGGCTGCTCTATACTGTGGTCCAGCCTGATGGAGGTCCCAGCCTGTAAGACGCCAGAGCTTATGCTGGGCACTTGCTGACTTGGCCCAGGTCCCTCACATGGGCCAAAACTTGGGACCTCCTCCCTAACCTCCTGGAGGGTCCATCTCAGCTCCTCTCCTGTCCTGAGAGCAGGGTGTCCTGCCCAGGGCCAGGGCCCAGTCATGTGGACTCAGTGATGGTGCTCAGTGGCAGAATGCTGGTCCGAGAGGCCAAGATTTGCAGAGGAACTGGGCCTGGACATGCTCTCCAAGGCTATTCCCCCAGCCTGGGCCTGGCAGTGGCTGTGAGATGTGCCCAGTGTGGGTAAGGGTCAATCTGTGGGCTTTGGTCAGCAGGCTGTGTGGTCCTGGGGTCGTGGCCTCCTCCTGTGCTCTCTCCTCATTGGAAAGGGGAACATAGGTTCTCCTGGCAGCAAACAGCAGGGCTCCATGGACGACCGCCACCGTGGCTCTTGTTGGGAGATGGAAGGACATGTATCTCTGCCCCTCTGAGGAAGGCGGGGAGACAGAGACCAGACCCACCCAGCATGCGTTCTCTTGGCCTCCATCTCTGGGGGCTGACATTTCAGGGTCCAGGGCCAGCTGGGAGAGGTGTCCCTGGACAGGAGGACCCCAAATGGGGCAATGCTGGCCAGCCTGGGGCTCCCTCTGGGTGCTGCCAGGTGGCATGGGCCTCTCTTCCAGAGCTGGCCAGGTGCCGTCCCTTGGATGCAGGGCCCTGGCATGGGTGCTGAGCTGCAGAGCCAGTGAGTGGAGAAATCAGAAAGGCGGGAGTCCTTCCCCTGTCCACTCGCTCACGCACTTCTCACGCAGTGGTACCTGCCCAGAGCAGGGCTGTTCTGGGTGACTAGGTGGTGGTCACCTGAAGGACAGGTGGGGGAAAGCAGCAGGAGGAAATGCTGACCACTCAGAGCAACCTGGGTCCCCTCCCTGTCTTCCTCAGCCTCCCTGGATGACCGGTCAGCTCCCAGCAGTCACTCGCCCCTGGCTTTCCCTCTTCTGGCCTTTCCCCACCCAGCAGCCCAAGGACTTTTCTAGAATACAGCTCTGGTTGCATCCTTCAGGGCTGTGTGGGCTTCCTCACCTCCTGTTGTCCTGTGGAGATGTCTGGAGGCCTGGAGGACTCCGGCTGTGCCACTAGGTCACCGGGTGGACCCTCCACCCGTATGACCTACACTGGCATCCCGGGACCCGTCTCTGATGTAGGCCCTCCCTCCTCCATTCTGGCCACCTCTGGCCTGGTGCACAGGGTTCTGATTTTGGACTTCTCTCTGTGAACGGTGAGCTCCTGGGCCTGAATCTCAGCCCAGCATGTCCTGGGCCTCCACGCTGGTCTTGTGCCTGGCATGGTGGCCAGGGCGGGTGCCCCCGTCCAGCATCTGGGCATCGCTCACCAAGCTCAGTGCACTTTGATTTCCTGCCATTGGTGTCTGTTTATTTCGGTTCCTATGGCAGTGCCTTGGGTGGCTGTTCCAGGACAGGCTGGGCTCTCTGCTCTGGGCTGTAATTTTCCTCTCTAGGGCCCGTCCTCCCTTTGTCCCCTGCTCTCCATTGTGTCTGGGCTGGGGATCAGGGGCTTCCCAATGCTCTGAGGAAGGGGGTTGCTGTGGGTGCAGAGTGGCTTGGACGAGCTGGGGTGTCCCTGCCTCCCTTGGCCACACGGCATCCTGGGATTGCAGTGCTGTCCTTTGTCCCAGATCCCCACAGCCTAGCCCAACCTGGGCCTCTGCCCCTCGCCCCTGTAGGGTCTCTGCCTGGACATCCCCCTCCCACCATACACAGGCCTGGAGCTCTGCACCCCACCCCCTGCAGTCTGCACCTGGCCCCGGCCCAGTGAACCTAGCCTGAAAGCCGGGCAACGCCATCTTGCTGGCCTGGGAGCCGCCTGCTAGTGCGGGCAGGGGGAGGGTACAGTGGCAGGTGTAAGGGGTACTGCTTTTTGCAAGCCCAGCAGGGCAGCTTCTGGCTGAGGCCAGGTGAGGTGGGTGGGGACCACTGGGAATGAATGACTGGACCATTTCAAAGTCAGGCTGCTGAGGCCTTGAGGCTGGCCAGTTTGGAACCTCAGTGCCCATTGAACAGGTAGGTAAACCAAGGGCAGGGCTGAGCTCCAGGGCTATCTGGAGCAGGGTCCAAGAGGCAGCCTCCCCAACCTGGCTCGGGGCACAGGCGCCTGGGCTGTGTCTGAGGCTGAGCCACCAGTCAGTGCCTTGGGCCAGGTTGACTGCGCATCTCCAGGCCTGGGCTCTGTCCCAGAAACTGCTGCTTCCCCAGAACATGCTGGAGGTCTGCATGGTCCCCGGGGAGCTGTGTCCCCCATGCTTTGTGCGCTCAGCGCACCTCCCCCGAACTCCATACCGAGAGACAGCAGGGCAGAAAGCATGTCCTTGGCCTGGTTCCGACTTCAGGAGAACAGGCTCCACAGCCTCCCAAGTCTTTATCTGAGGGACTGGGGGATGTGGCTTGTGCCAGGAAAAAACAAGGGGTCGTCTTCTTCCTTGGAGATGACCTCTGCATCATGTGGCCTCTAGATTGGTCTTGGGGCTCTCCTTACTGGCACCCTCGTTCTGGGTTCAGCAGATCTGCTGCTCACTGGCTGAGCAGCAGGACTCTTAGGGAACTCGGCTTCCTCACCAGTGAAAGAGAGTCACACGCACCCATGCGGTGATGTCTGGGTCAGAGACAACCTACAGGGTGCCCATGCATCACCAGGCCCCACACCCTACTTGTCCATGGGTTTCTCTCCACAGCTGCTGACCTGCTCCTCAGCTAGAGAGCAGAACAGCCTGAGGTCAGCTGGCGGCCTCATTAACCAAGGTCTCCATGGGCACCGTCCAGGGCTGGGGTTTGGTTTCTACCACTGCAGAATCAGCCAAGCAGGCATGGGCATCTGTGGGGCATCTCACAGGAGAACCTGTGCTGAGAGTGGGCTCTGCAGGGAGGAGGCGCCATCCGTGGGACTGGTTGCCACCTCCTTTCTGAGGACAAGATACCATGCACCCCTGACACAATGGGACCAGAAGGCAACATCACCTCTGTCCTCTGAGCTCCACCCAGGCTGCCGTAAGCAACGCAGCGGACACTGCCCAATGGGAACATTCTACAGACTCCTGAGCCACATACCCAACATGGCCACAGTCAACAAAGGCATGGGCAGTCTAGAAGGTTCACAGTCAAGAAGAACCCAAGGGACACATTGATGGTATGCCATTTGGACAGAAGAGGGACATCAGGTAAAAGCCAATAAGATCTGAATAAAGTAGAGGTTTTATTTCACAGCAACCTATCCACGTTGGTTGGTCACGGTAACTGTCAGAAACACCAGGGCACTGCAAGGAATCGGACGTGTTGGAAGGAGCTCGGAAGGCAAACTCTACTCCTGCTACAAAGGAAACCCAGCAGCAAGGACACCTGGGCCTGCTTCTATCCCTAATGCAGCGCTGCCCTTTGCCCTGATAGGAGGAGCTCCGGGTTATAATCTATGCCATCAGCTAATTTTAAAACTGGGGAGGGCAAAGGGCAAAGCTATAGCTAAAATGGCTAAATTGGATCTTACATCCCAAACAAGGGTAAATATTACTTTCTGAAAATGGAGCACCAGACTTCCCTGCCTCACAAGTCTCCCCTTTCCATTTTTTATGTCTTCTGTTTTCGTTTTTATTGCACCTCTTGGTGTTGCCATCCATCCTAGGTACATGAACTTTCGAGGTGGAAATCGCCCATGGCAATGGGCCCACCCTTTTCAGCAGTTCTGGTGATCAGGAGCACCTGGTAAGGTCCTTTCCAGCTCGGTTGAAGCCTGTCTCCTTTCCAGGTCTTGGTTAAGACCAAGTCGTCAAGCTGGAAATGATGAATTGCAAACTCCAGAAGGAGTCCGAGCAGCAGCTCATAATACTCATACCAGGAAAACAAAGAAGAAAGTGCAGATAGGTCTCCAACTGACTCAGAGCAAACTTGTGATTCTGACAGAACTTTTTGTGATATTTATTGGTCACTCCTGTATAAAAACCCTTCCTTTATAACCTCCCAGTTTTACTTACTGTCAGGAGAACTGACACAAATGTACATCTCAAATAAAAGAACCATTGTTGGGGCTGGAGCCCCAGTGTGTGAGGACCCAGATTCAAACCCTAGCACCACACACACACCTAAGTGTGGGAGAAACAAAGGTCAGATGAAAAAATAAATAAAGTTGATTCTTTCTCTCTCTCTCTAAAAAAAAAAAAAAAAAAAAGAGAGAAAGAAAACCAGATGAAAAATTAAATAAAGTTGATTCTCTCTCTTTCTCTCTCTCTCTCTCACTGTCCAGAGGGAGTGAGGGAGAGGGAGAGGGAGAGAGAGAGAGAGAGAGAGAGAAAGAGAGAGAGAGAAAGGTAGAATGAATTTCATTCATTTTTCATGTGGTTTTTGCTGCTCTGACACTTTGTTGTGTATATAGTGATGGGGTTTGAACCTGCATCCTTGCGTATGCCAGGAAAGCGCGATACCACTGAGCTACTGTTCTAGCCACCCCTCTTAAAAAAAAGAACCATTGTCTTATCTTTTAAATGTTCATGTATGGCTCTGCTTTGGTTTTACTCTCCTGCTAGGTGTTTAAGACCAAGAGGTCAAAATTGACCTCTTTCCTATCAACTGTTAGAGTCAGCTATTTAACAGGAATCACTCTTGGGAAATTGTGAGAAGCCTCTTGGCTCCTTTAGCCTTCCTCTACCAGTGGTGCCATCTGCCAGGATGGGTCAGGGTCTTGCTAACCACATGTGGCTTCCCTTGGAAGCATTAGGGACATTTCCCTCTCCAATGATCCTCCTCTTTGCAGAATGTGCACTGGTTGGCTTCCTGTTCACCAGGGTCCTCAGAATCCCCCCTAGTCAGGAGTTCTAGCAACTCACCAGTGGTGCAGGTCCTGTAGAGTGGTACCATTGTTCCCTGGGTCCCATCTGCCTTTATAGGGAAAGGACTGCTTTTCTCTTGGCTCTTTTACTTCCTTAACTTTGATTTGGAGGCCAGTTTCTCCAGTCTTGAAGTAGGAGTATTGGGCTTTAACTTTAATGTCTATAATTTTACAGTTTTCCCTTCCATTTAATTGGGATCAGTACTAGCAGAGGAAGTCAGCTTGGTACCCTACCTATTCTACAGGTGATGGCTTACAGACTCAGATTAACTCAGGCTCTTCTATTAGAGGCAGTGGTTCAACAAAACATTAATAGGCAACGGTTATAAGTTTTTACAAGGAAAATGCAAAATGAAATTAATTAAATTAACAGAGCGAAATATTCAGTTTGTATAGCTATGAACCAAGGAACATGATTTTTATAACCTTAAATCTTTACTTAGTTATGTATTATATCACCTCTCTATTTTGAGACCACAGCCATCTTTTTTTAAAAAAATCTATCTTTTGATCATAACTTTAAGTGAGTTTGAGTCTAGCCTACTTTGGAGCCATCCTAGCATGGGATAGGGTGAGAGGCAGAGACATTTCAGATAAGGTAGGCTCTTGACAAATAACACAATTTAGCATTACATTGGAAACATGAATCAAGCACAAGCTAAGAGAGCTCCTAACTTTCTTTTTTGTGGAAAAAGTGGCAAAATACTTCCATATTTTATATTGTCAACCTTTAAACAAATCAGGCTCTCCTTATTATCTTTCAAAAATACATTTAAGGGCTGGAGTGGTGGCTTAGCAGTTGGAGTGCTTGCCTGGCATGTATGAAGACCCAGGTTCAAACCCCAGCAGCACATATACAACTATGTGTCAGAAAAACAAGACAGAGATGAATAAATAAGTTGATTCTCTCTTTCTGCCTCTCTTTCTATCCCTCTCTCTTTAAAAAAATACATTTAAATTTCTATCCCAGTGTAAAAAATAATAATAATACATATTATTGGGGTGTGTGTGTGTGTGTGTGTGTGTATTATTGATAGTAGGTTACCTTCACCCAGTTACAGAACATTAAATGGCATAAATAAATCCCCAATTAAATTTGCTATAACTATATAAATATGAAGGGAATCACCACTACAGACCACATTAGTTTGGAGAATGCCAGATTGGTTAAGTGATCCCCTAAACTTTCAGATGTATACATATCTCTGGTCACATTCACTTAGGGTGTGTGGCAAAGCTGACTCAATTCATGTTTTAAAAATGTGTCCAGAAGAGAGTGGATTCCTGGTAGTGCCTCTCTCTTAAGGTAAAAATAGATGGATGGATGGATAGATAGATCTCCCCATCTCCCCATCTCCCCATCCTGGGGCGAGCTCTTTCCTCCTTGAGCAAATCTTGGTTCAGATAACACTGAGCACCTTTCTCAGGGTCCCCACTGGCCCAATGTCCTTACCCACTTTCACTAGACCCAGCAGAACAGGCTTCCTTTTCCTGGGAGACTTTTGCAAATGAAGTTGTTCTTTGGGTGAGAATGTTACCCGCACATTTAATCTACACAAAAAATTTTATCCCAGGAAAGGGCTCAGACAATGGCGTATACAAAAAACAAAACAAAACAAAAACCAAAAACTGCCTCAATCTCCCAGGTTGCAGTCAAGGGGTCGGAGCACAGGACTTTGTTGAACCTGACCTGTGTCCCTTGTCATTACCATCAACTGTCCCCACTGTCAGTTGTACCCAGAGGCTCCTTTTGGGCATTTTCCTTACAGGAGGCCTATTGATATTCAATGGAGGACCCTTTCCAACCTGTTCTGAAAGCTTCCTTGAAGGTCCCTTTGCAGAGGCTGCCAACAAAACACGGGTTAGCTTTAGTTCCTCCCAGGCATCCTATACCGTAAAGGCACTATCCACCAGCTGTGAGGGGTTTATGCCAGTTTGCCCTCTCTGTCCACTGAAAAAAATTTTTTTTTCCTTATATCCAGGGTATTCTGTCCAACAAAAGCCACATTGACATACAGAGACTGTTATTGACCTCTCTGTGTAGAAACCACCAGGGCCAAGGCATAGACACCTGCATATGTGGGGACTCTAGGAGGCCCTGGTATTTTAACAGGAAGGACTCACCCACAAGTGCTTCCTGACTGAATGGAGCATCCTGTGAGATCCTAGAAGGGGAGACCATTTTTTTCCTAAGGTTATAGTCTAAAAGTGCCAGAACCCATTGCTATGTCCTTTGTGACTGGCAGCCTTCACTCCCTGAATAAGACAGGATAGTTAATTGTTAGGCATTCAGGGCAATGTGCCCCAGTTAAGGTGTCCCCCTGCCCCGGCAATGTAAAGGCCACCCTGTGTGATTGAACATTCCAGTCAACTCCTTTGTCCCAGCACAGCAGGAAAATGGAAGTGGGGGTGGACTCAAAAGGTTTCAGAAAAATTCAAACTCAGGGACCAAAAGGGAACAGTCAATTAGAAAGAAAGTCATGGGCCTTCCCAGGCCAGTGCAACACAGGTTCCAACCATTAGCCCCAACACTTTTCTTAATATTTGTTCAGCATGGACTCTGGTCAATGCCTTTTTCTAGAAGCCATAGAACCTCTGTTAGGTGCCCCCTCACATCACAGGAGCTCCATCTCCTCTTATTCAAACAGATCTTATTACTTTTTAACTCTTTTCACAGTACTTTCATCAAAATACAGCTGAAACTGTTTTATGCATATAAAATTACACCTGTTAGAATTTTAACTCTTAGTAACCTTGCTTTTAGGTTAAGACCCAGAAACAAGCAATCTTAAACCTTTTTAAAAAAAATTTACCAATTTATAAGAACACATTTAATAGACCCAAATATATGCTACCTTAAGAAATTCAAGAAGCCAAGGGTACTTGAATTTATACTTAGTTGACGTTTTAATATTTTACCTTTGCAAATTAATCAAATATCACCTCTAATAAACACATTTATGAAGTTAATCCCATTTATATTAGAACTAATTTACCCATTTCTAACTTAGGTTACCCATGAAAACCAAAGTATCAAACAGGTCTAGTTAACACTTCAAGTCAGTTATTTCCACCAAAGAAAAATCCTTAGAAGAAATGGACATTGCTCTTTCTTTCTTTCTTTCTTTTTTTAGAGAGAGGGACAGTGAGAGTGAGAGAGAAAGAATCAACTTTCTTTTTAGTTTTTCATATAGCTTTCATTGTTCTGACACTTAGCTGAGTATGTGGTGCTGGGGTTCAAATCCACACATGCCAGGCAAGTGCCACAACTGCTGAGCCACTGCTCCAGCCCTGGACATTGCACTGTAAACATTTTATAGAAATCAACACTCTGATTGACTGGCCACCTAGAAAATCTATGTGGATTAGTAGTCTCAAAGACACCTTTACTCTTCCCAATTTAGATTGGCCCTTTTTGCTAAAGTTTAAGTCACATGAGCTGAAAGTCATTTCGATCCATTCTTTAAATTCATGAGTACTCGTTTTTCTATCAGCCAAGTTTGATACCATGCACATGATATAGACACAACATACAATACCTTGGTATGCAGGAGCATACATAAAGCATACAAGAAACAAGACTCAGTAGCTCTCTACCAGGTATTAAATCCCTACGGTAGCAGGCCAGGCAAAAGAAGTATTAGATTTAACCCTTTAGAAATTAAGATAGAACCTATCACAGATTTCTATAGTGTGACCCAGACATGTAAAGAGCCTGTGCATTTGGGGACATTAGGAATAGAGTCTGCCAGCCATGGTGGATGCTGAGACCAAAGGTTCAGGTGGCCGCTTTTCCTCCATGAGGAGACTCACTCCCACCATCTCCTCTGTTTCTTTTCCCTGCTTAGGTCTCGAAAAGGAAAAGAAGACTTGTACATGTGGGATCTCCCCGTTGTCCTTCCTGAACCGAGGCCTAGAATTTTTATTTTCCCTTTTCTGTAGGTTCCTGTAACTTCTCCCTGTGTTCTTCTTCACCCATCTTATTGGAGGTTTCTTGTACACCCTGGGCCCCCCATGTGCTCGGACCCCCTTACTGGGGATTTCTTGCACGCACCCCCATCCAGCTTTCCTGGTGTGGTCTTGTGTTTCTGAAAAGAGTCTTAATCCCCCTTTCTTTGGAGGGGGTTGTTGCACTCATGTCTGAGACACCTCAAGGATGTCCTAACCACCAAGGAAGTGCTTCTTTCTTTCTTTTTCTTAGAGAAAGAGAGAGAGAGAGAGAGAGTCAATTTTATTAATTCTTTCATCTGGGTTCTCTTTTTCAGACACTTAGCTGTGTATGGGGTTTGAAACTGGGTCCTTGCACATGCCAGGCAAGCTGTGTGACTGCTGAGCCGCCACTCTAGTCCTGAAGCGCTTCTTTCTTGAGAGCACATTTTCCTACCTTGGCTGTGTGTGGAGTTACCTGGTTGCCATGGTGCTTGCTTGGGATCTTTCTCCGCTGACCCGCTTCTGATTTGGGGTCTATTGTCAGCTTCGGGGATGGCAGTGATGTGACTCCCCTAAGATGGGGGGTCCCCACGACCCTCTAGGCGATGTATGAAGGGCCACACTGGAAGCCGCAACTGTTGGAAATACTGAGATGCGCAAGGGATCAGACACGTGCTTGGAAGCAGCTCAGCAAGGCAGATTTTACTCCTGCAAGAGGGCGTGCTACCAAAGACCTCCCGCAAACACGCGCACCTGGCGCCAGGCGTTTCTTCCTAACGCAGCGCTCCCCCTGGCTCTGACAGACCAGCTCAGGGTCACAGTCTGTGCAAATGGCTAAGCTTAAAATTGGGGAGGACACGGGGAAGGGCTATGGTTAAAATGGCTAGGATTGGATCTCACATCCTAATTAAGGCTAACTACTACATTCTGGAAACGGACCACCAGACTTCCTGTTTCACAAAGTATGGATTTTAGTGCACAACAACGTGTCTACCTCGGTTGGTCATGGTAGCAAATGCCCCGTGAGAGCCTAAGGTGCTGGCTCTGGGGACGTGGGATCTTTTGGTTCTATCTTCTCAGTTTTGCTGCAAATCTTGAATTGCTCCAACAAATAAAGTTTATTAGGCTCTATTAACGCTTCACCTCCTGCCTTCCTCCTGTGTGGCCCGTTGAGTGCCTCGCAGTATGTGGTATCTAGGAGTGGCTCTCGGAGGCTGACCCCTGGACAAGCATGCTGCGATCAGCCCCAACCAGCCCGACACTTCCCTGGGGGCTGCAAGCCATCTGGACTGGACTGGACTTGCTGGGCTCAGCAGGGAAGGGATGAGCTGCGGAGCAAGCCTGGGGAGTCTGGAGGCACACACAGCTGAATCTGAGTCTCTGGTGAGATGGTGGCAAGGGCCTGGCTTGCCGCTTAGCATCTCACCTGCACCCCCTAATTGAATCTCCCACCCCTTCTTACAGGTGTGCAAAGTCACAGGGCTGGGGAGGGGTGGAAAGTTGCAGCCAGGCCTCTCCACTTCCAGAACCCATCCCCTGGCTGCCTACAAGGATGGCCACAGGACCAGCATTTCTGTGGGTGCAGTGGGAAATTGGCTGATGGTCAACCAGGTGTGCCATGCACCTCTGTAGTTCACCTGTCTTGCTCACACTTATTTCTTAGACTGCTACAGTAGCATGCATTTCCTCTATCATCAGAAAGGGCACTCGATTGAAGGGAGGAAGTTTGCATCATCCGAGACAGCTTGGAGGGGAGTCTCTGGGACTCACCTGTTGGGTGAAGACCCTTTCCCTGCCCTCCCCCCAGGTAGAGGATTTCAGAAGTCCATTCCCCTTGAATTTCTGTTCTTTGGGGGATGCTTTCAACCAAGAAAAGCATCCTCATCCTCCTGGGATTGTGCCAGGGGGCTCTCTGGGCACAAGGGCCGTTGGGGAGCCAGCCCATCCTGCATGCCTGCTGAGAAAAGGACAGCAACATCGCTCTCAGAAGTTGGCTCATCCCCTTTTGCAGGCTGCTTGGGACTGTCTTGGACACTACCAAGCTTCACATCTCCCAGGATAGCAGGTGACCCAGTGGTACCAGGAGGTTGGTGTCAGTGTGCCCACTAAGGGTCGGCCAGGTCTAGACCCAGAGCACCAGGCAGGTGGCAACAGCCTGGGTCCTAGCCACTTCCTGCTGTAAGCTCTGGGCAGTGCTCGGTGAGAAGAGCAGTGCTGAAGGGGACTCAGCTACGCCTTCTTTCCAGCCAGGGTCCATGAGGACACCAGAGCCTGCGGCAGGTACGTAGCTGAGGGAAGCTTTGTGGGCAGTGGTCCAAAAGGTGCTGAAAGAGCAGGAAGCTGAACAGAAGAAGGATGAGGGGCCCCAAAGACCAACCCCCCACTGGTCCCACTGAATAGCTGGGCCCTGGGACAAAAAGAGGCTGTGGGTGGGGGTCTGAATCTGGAGGCCATGCCTGCTATGGTGCAGCTCGAGCCAGAGATGGGCGTCTTCCCTTGTCCTAGCTCCCCATCCTCCACCTGGGCCTCACACCCATGACAGAACCAGGACCAGAAATGGGGTTTGCGGGGCCAGCTTCTCATGGTACTGAACAAGTTGGAGGAAGGTGGAGAGGCTGTGAGGTCAAGCGGATGAAGCACTGGCATGACCAGTGGCCACAGTCCTCGCAGGACAGAGGTGGAAACTGAGGCACCAAGAGGAGGGAGAAAAGTCAGCCAGCTGGAGGTGGACCTGGGATTTGAACCGGGAGATGCTGGCCTCCTGGAGCCCAGAGATTCTAAATTTTTGTGTGGTCACAGACCTCTTTGGGAGTCTGATGACAGCCATGGGCCCTTTCCTGCAGAAACGTGAGTGCATGCACGCACGCACACACACACACACACACACACATACACACACACACACACACGACAGCTCTCTACCTGGGGGTTGCACCCGGGGAACCCCATGAACCGCGGATGACCCATTTGTAAAGAAGTGTATGTGTGAGCGTGTAGACCTTTGCCGTCGTGACTTCCTGAACAATATGGTATGACAGCTGTTCACATGGCACTATGTGGTGTTACGAGTCACCTAGGGATGATTTAATGTGTATGGAGGCTGCGCGTGGGCTTCAGGCAAATACCAGGTCACTGTAGGAGACCTGACACACATGAGTTTTGGGCTCTGTGGAGCAGCGTCTGGGAACAATCCCCCCAGATACTGAAGGAAACTGCTCTTTGGACACAACTTCAAGGGTTTCAGAGATCCCTGCAGCCCACCCAGGACCAGCTGGGGTCTCCTTGGGCTCTGGTATCAGGCAGCTCACTTCCTTCAGTGAAGGCTGCACTTTCTTCATCTGAAGATGGACCCGATGGGCGGGGCTTCCCACACGGAGCCAGCAGGACATGGTGTTTCAGGGATCCAGACATGTTGGGTTCAGATCCCCAGGGCCAGTTCCCAGCTGTGCCTCAGGCCCCGGGCCTGTGACTGTCCCTGCCTTCAGCCTTGCTGTGAAGGGCCAGGGAAGGCAGGGATGGCCTACGGTGTGGACTGATGGGTGGATCTCAGCTGTGCTGGTGGCCACCATTGCTGATCAGAAACATGTTGGCCACTCTGTTGTTTGCTTTCCTTGGGGACCACGCCACCTCCCACACAGGACAAGAGGCAAATACAAAATAAGAGGCAGGGAGCCACGGAATGTCACAGAGGCACAATTTCACAGGGCTGAGACTGGAGTTCAGATCGGTCAAGCCGGCCAAAAATTGAGCAACAAAGGTCCCAAAGAGGAAGGTGGCAGAAATAAGGGACTTGACGCTCAGAAGTTCCCCTTGGCGAACGCTGTTGGTGAACAAAGGTGTGCAGAGCAGGAAGTCAAGCAGCCGATGAGAGAACTGTGATGTGACTGAAGGCTCACAATGCTGAGAGTTCAGGATCATCCAGGTCTCCCATGGGGATTCCTTGGGGGGGTGCTCACTAGGAAAGGGAACCAAAACATAAGCAGTCCTTAAAAGCATTTTGAGAAGCAGCAACAGACCACTCAGCTGGGGATCACTACAGGTGGACCAGAGCCTTTCAGGAAGAGGGTGATAAGAGAATCACTAAATGCCTGGAATCTGAAAAGCACACGTTTTAGAACTGGAAAATGCAATGACTAAAACTGAAAGCTTAATAGACACGTTCAACAATGGGTTGGTGAACGGAGTTTTAGTAAAGGGGAAAGAGTACAGAATTATGTGGGGTGAAGTGGGGCAGGCAACACAGGAGTGGAAACCCAGAGGGCACAGGAAACACATGTGCCCGGGCAGCCCACTCTGACACGCACAACTGGAGCTCCAGAAGGGGCAGAGAGGGAACAGAGAAGAGCAATATCTGCAGCCATAAAGGCTGAGATTTTCCAGAATAGTCAGAATAGACAAAAGAAATCAAGCCAAAGATAGGAGCTCTACAAAGGCCAGATAAGATCATACAGAGAAAACCAGTTTAGCACGCTATGGTAAATCTGCTATAAACCAAAGACAAAAATCTTACAAATAGCCAGAGAGAAAGAGCAAATGACCTCCAAAAAGACACTGAGATGATTTCTCTGCGGAAATGCTGAAGTCCAGGGGATGGTGGAATGCCATGTTTATGGTTCTCAAGGGAAACGGTTGCTGCCACAGAACCCTGGACCACAGAAGGTGTTCCTCAGTTGCTAGGGAGCATGTCAGGTCTGAATTCTCATGTGTCTGCTGCGTCATGAGATTGGGTATCAAGAGGAGAGGAGCATGTGTGTGCACCTCTGCGTCCTTCAGAGCCCAGCATGCACGCAAACGATGGAAATGGGGAGGTGAAGAGCTGCCCAGGGCATCCTGCTGGAAGGATGAGTAGTCAGAGTGCAGGAGGCAGAGCTGAGTTGTCCAGCTTCCAGTCCAGCTCTGCCACTTAGTAACAGTGTGATGATTAATCTGTGTGTCACCGGAATGGGCCACAGATATTTGTCCAAGCCTTCTCCTGGGTGTGTTTGTGGGGTGTTTCTGGGTGAGATTAGCATTTGAATAATAGGCTGAGTGAAGCAGATTGCCCTCCCCAATGTTGGTGGGCCCCATCCAACATGTTGAAGACCTGAATAAACAAAAAGGTGGAGTAAGAGGGAGCCCCGCCTGCCTGCCTGCCA
The DNA here is from genome assembly GCA_004027875.1 of Aplodontia rufa. Classification (NCBI taxonomy): domain Eukaryota; kingdom Metazoa; phylum Chordata; class Mammalia; order Rodentia; family Aplodontiidae; genus Aplodontia; species Aplodontia rufa. The sequence goes on along the minus strand of PVKS010008586.1, from coordinate 4,893 downwards.
GGGCTGGGGTGCTGGCCTCCTGCCCTATGATGCACTTGCCCATCGACGTCCTGGGGTTCCAGCTGGCCAACTGCAGATGTTGGGGCTTGCCAGCCTCCACAGTCACATGAGTCAGTTCCTTAGGTCATATGCAGGTTTGGAGAAGAATGTATAGCTCCTGCTGGTTCTGTTCTTCTGGGGAACCCTGACTTACTCTGTGTGACTTTGGGCAAATCTCTGAACTTTTTGGAGTTTCAGACTTCCCATCTATAAATTGGGACAGGAATAGCAGTTACCCTACCCTCGCCTCACAGGGGTTGGTGGGGAATGTAAGATTAATGTTCTTTTCTATCAAAGTTGAACCTCTGTAGTGCAACACAGACATGTTATTACATCTTAAATTTCACGTGTATAATGAAGCTATTCTAAGTTAGAGAAGTGGTTCAGAAAGAAACAATTAAAAAATTTTCCATAACAGTTATGCAATCACAACTGTATCCCTTTTCTGAACCCACCCTATTTTAAATCATGGAGATTGTAACCTGAGTTCCTCCAATCAGAGAGGAGGGAAGTGCTTCATTAAGGATTAATACTGGGGAATAGCCTGCCCAGTTATGCTTGCTCACTGGATTCTTTTGGTGAACACATCCTCCTGCAGAAGTAAAGTCTGTCTTGCTCACCTACCTCCAACATGTTTGTTTTAGCACACGTCTGGTTGGCCATCTTGGAATTTTCAGTCCCACACAACTACCAAAAATAAGTGAAAGTGAGGGCTGGAGATGTGACTCAGTGGTAGAGTGCTTACTTGTTATGTGAAAGGACCTAGGTTCAAACACCAGCACCACATACACAACTAAGGGAGGAAAAATCAAAACCAGATAAAAAAATAAAATTACTTCTCTCTCTCTAAAAAAGAGAAAAAGTGAAAAAAGAAAAAAAACTAAGTGAAGGTGAAATAAACACATTTCCGGATAAACAAAAAACATTTCCAACATGCTTAAACTGAGGGAAATGCTAAAGAGATTCTTCAGGCAGGAGAGAAATGATCCTGAACAGAAACATGGGTTATGCAGGAGGAAAAGAGCCATGGGACAGGCAGGTATCTGGGTAATGTCAATTAATATTAACCTTAGAGATGACAATGATTCCTTAAGGAGCAGCTGTCTTATGTGTGGAAGTCACATGCATGACAATACCAACAAGAAAGCCAGAGGGCACAGTGCAGGTAAAATGTCATGAGTTTTAGCATTGCCAGAAAGTGGTAAAAGTACTAATTAAATATCTATTAAGTGGTGATAAATTAAGGAAGTGTGGTATAACTCCAAGATAAGCATTGAACCCTGAGAGAATGCTAATGAGTCACTAAAGGAGAGAAACAGAATGGTGATAAACACTTGATAAATCCCAGACATGCAAAGAAGTAGGGAAACATGACCAAAAACATGGAACAAACAGAGAACAAGCAATAGATGGTAGATATAAACCTGAAATATAAGAAAATGTAGATGTACCAAACCTTCCAATTAAAAGCACAGGTTGTCAGAATGGGTTTTAAAGTAAATAAATACATGTTGCATGCTAGACGCATGCCTAAAATATATAAATCCACAGGAAAGTTGAAAGTAAAAGGAGAGAAAAGTGTTCGTGAAAACGCTGACCAAAGGACAGACAACTTGGGAGATTGAGGCAGGAGGATCTCAAGTTTGAGACCAGGCTGGGTAACATAGCTAGACCCTGCCTGAAAATAAATTAGAACTATAGAGGGTTGGTGATGTAGCTCAGTTTAATTCCCTAGTAACAAATATATATCTCTATCTATCTAACTATCTATCTATCTATCTATCTATCTATCTATCTATCATCTATATCTATCTATCTATCTATCTATCTATCTATCATCTATCTATCTATCACCTATCTATATATATATATACGCATATGTATTCATACAAATAAATAAATAGATATAAAAGATATATAAATCAAAATAAAAGGGATATTTCATAATAATAAAAGCGTTACACCGCCCGAAAGCTATAACAAACTTTCATTGACCTAATTATATAACTTCAAAATATGTAAACAGAAAAGTCCAAGTACATAATCATATTTTTTCCTTCAATCAATAGATCAAGCAGACAAAAATCACTACATATAAAGGTGATCTGAACATTAGGGACAGACTTGAACTAATTCACAAATATATGACACAGTACCCAATCACGTCTCAGCATTTTGGCTAAAATCAAGTATGGAATGCAATACTGAACAACAGAATACACATTATTTTCAAATGCACTTGAAACATTTAACCAAAGTGACCAAAGTTAGGCCATTAAAAACTATCTACAAGAGCTGGAGTGGTGGCTCAATGATTATGGTGCTTGCCTGGCATGCGTGAGTATGAAAGTTCAAACCCCAGCACCACGTACACAGCAGAGTCTTGGAGCAACAAGGGCCACATGAAAAACTAAATAAAATTGAGTCTCTCTCTCTCTTAAAAAAATTATCTACATTTTCAAATGGTGGAGATAATTTAGAATAGGGTTTCTTGCTATAAAATGTTTATATTGAATAACCATAACCACTAAAACAAAAATTTTAAAAAACCTATAAAATATCCAAGGGCTAAAGAAGAAATGGAAATTAAATTAGAAAGGATTAGGAACTATATCAAATTTTGAAAACAACAGCAAAATGTGTGGGATGTAGCTAAGACTGTGCTTATAGGCAAATTCATAGCCTTAGATAAATATTTTTGAAAAAGAGACAGAAAATCAATTATCTAAGAGTTTTTAGGGAATGTTATGATGCATTGTTTCTGTGCCCTTCTCCACACTGAAAAACGCATGATTCCAGCTTCTGGGAATGTTGCCTGCTGATAATTCATAGATGAGTACTTCTTCAGGAATTTCCTTTGACAAGAGAAGTCTGCCTCACCCAACTTTGAGCCTGTATCCAATGCCTGGCCAATGTGAAAGCGCAAAGTTCCTTAGCTTGAGACAGCTCTAAAGGGTTAGCTCAACTCTAGAGGTCCCCGTAAGGTCAACTGAGCCCTTTGTTGCAGTTGCTTCATGGTTTCTCCTTATTCCTCATGCCAGTGTCACATCCCCTTGTCTCTAATAGGTGCACTAAACCAGAGTTCTCCCTGTAAAACGTCTGTATGCAAAGTTCTGTCTTGAAGTCAAATTCTCAGGAAACCTGACTGAAAGCAGTTGATACTGGAATTGATCCAAGGAAGCAAATTCTAGAATTGGCTCCAGGAAGCTGGATTTTGGAGTGGAACACCTGGTGATAGGTAAAGTCCTAGCAGACATGTGATAGTGTTGGAACTGTTAAAACTTTCTTCAATGAGAAATTGGGATGGGACATTGGTGGAAGAGACTGATGAGTGCAATAGCTCAACCTTTTAAGAGTTTAGAGACAAGAAGCAATCCTACAGTCTAGGAAACTGATGGCTATTGCTGAGAGTCACCAGTGGATAGTGACAGTGAAAGGCAGAGTGTGATTATTTCCAAACCTTGAGGATGAGAGGGACATCCAGATACAGAAAGCGTTCAGAACCCCAAGTAGAGAATATTAAAAAAGAGAACCTGTCCATGGCACATTATAATTAAAATGATTAACATACAGAACAAGAAATTGAATTTGAAATTTAGAACTTCAAAAGTCTCAAGAGGAAAACATCAGGTCACTTTTGTGGCAAGCCAATCAGAATTTCTTCTGATTTCTCAGTGCAAACGCCACAGGCCAGGAGGGCTTGAAATAATGTGTTCCAAGTTCTGCAAGAAAATAAACCGTCAGTCAAGATTGCTATATCTAGCAAAGCTCCTTTAGAATTTAAAAAGAAATAAAAAAGCTTCCAAGTTAAGCAGAAACTAGAAGAATTCATGACTACTAAGATGGCACTATCAAAAATACTTAAGGAAATGCTACACACAGAAGAAATAAACATGCCCTGGCACTAATATATTGACAAATCTCATTTGAAGAGTAGCTAAGAAAATAAAATAGGACTAAATTAAACATTATGAATAAATTCAAGTGTCAGGAATATCTTTCTATAAAAACATTGAATGTAAATTATCTCAATTCTCCAATTAGAAGACATAGGCTTGGGCTGGAGAGTTGGCTCAGTGGTTGGATTGCTTGCCTGGCATGCACAAGCACCCAGATTTGAACCCCAGCACCACATAGTGACAACATGTGTTATGTGGTGATCCAATACATGCTCTTGTTCCATTTCTCAGTCATTGTCAGAAACTTTTGGAGGTAGGAAAATCAATGCATCATTGAAAAGATATCAAAATGCCCTAAGATGGTATACCCCATAAAACATCATATGCATCTGATTGTTTTCTTGAGATTTCCATGAACATTACAATTAGCATCTTACAATAATTTAGTTCATATTAATGCCAACTTAATTTAAATAATGTACAAAGTTTTCCTCCTTTATATCTCTATTCCTACAATCTTTATATTTTTGTTGTCATCCAAATTACATCTTCATGCATTGAGTGCCCATCAGCTTAGAAATATAATTATTATTTTGCACAGGTATCTTTTAGATCACATTTAAAAAATGCAAACAAAAAATGCATCTGTGCTGTTTTTTTACAGCATAGTGACTTCCCCTGGCACTCTTTCCTTTTTTTTTTATTGGTGCATTATGCAATGCATTCCAGCAAATGACACAATGCCTTTCTTCTTTTTTTTTTTAAATTTTTTTTATTTTTAAGCAACCTTACAAAATTTTAACAAAGTAATATAAAATGTGTATAAAATGTGTATATATTCTGGATATTGCAATTATCCCCAGGAGTGCCCCCCCATTACCCTCCCTTATCCCTCCCTTCCCCTTCCCATTGTAACTCTAAAAAAAAGTATTAGATTGTAAAGCATTACATCTTA
>PVKS010008585.1:0-67656 GCA_004027875.1 Aplodontia rufa | reverse complement strand
ATCACTACTATTAACATTATTTTAATTGGAGCATGATAAAGCAGGGGCATGACAGATTTCATTATTTTTCCAGAGTGGAGGGGTAAAGAGGAGACTGGATCTCCGCTCTCTCTTCCTGGATCTTCAAACGCTTTTCAGCTTTTCTAAGCATCAGGCCTGCCATACGGGGCCCCCATATACTTCTTGGGTGCTGACCCTGCAGGAGCCGCCTGGCCCAGGCACCACACTGCTCAGCTTTGCTTCTGTTCTGCCCCTGCAGGGAAGCTTCTATGTCCCCTCGGAGCACTGCATGCAGCACGCACACAAGTGGCATCGTGACCTGTGCCTCCTGCTCCTCCACGCCTACCAGGGACTCCGCCTCTACTTCCTGGTCATCATGAGGGACATCCCAGAGCTGCCACACATGGAGCTGGGTAAGGGCCAAGGGCAGGGAAGAGCCCTGCAGTTAAGATCGCCCCTTTGGCGTTGGGATGGAGAGAGATCTTATGCTTTTTTTTTTGTAAGTGTCACAGCGACAGGACTGTTGAGCTGGTAGGTTTTACTGTGCCCTGCTTCATCCTAGAAGAAAGCAAGATTCAAAGTGCAAATACATAAGACAAGACACAAGTGCCTTGGGGTATACCCGTCCCCTTGTTCACTCACCCACCAAACAATTTTGGGGTACCTACTGTGTACCTACACACCTGGTGAATGTTATCTTGATTTCTAGGGGAGAATGTGGGTTTAGAGCCTTTCTGTAATCATGTTGTAATTACAGAATTGTAGCTTACATGAGTGGAAGACAATCTTAATAAAGAGCTGCATATCTGTAGTAAAAAGCTATATGCACAATACATGCATGTGTACATATGCATTAAAATTTTGTATTTAATCTACATGATTATATAAACCTACTAATATCCATCAGATTAGGTTGTCTGGGGACAAACTGATTCCTGCACATGGATTCTCTGAAGGTTAGACACCATGGACATTACTAAGCCTAAATCCCTCTTGCCTGACAGATGGTCAATCAAGTGCAGAGAGGTGGGAGGGGCAGGGTTGCACAACCACGTGTGGTGGAACCATGGCAGGAGCTCAGCGTCCCTGCACTGACCTCCGGGGTAGGCTCTCTTTGCCATGTCACCCTCAGTGACAACAGGGGATGTGTTGTGATTCTGCTCAAAAGTCCCCTAGAGCAGAGGCTGTGCTCTCAGTCTGGAACTCAGGGTCAGAGCCTATTTCAGTGTCAGAGACCTTGACTTCCCCATCGGTACTGCTGAACGTTGACTGGGTAGGTGGTGTCCACTCTTACACTGTGTCCGTGATTGCAATGAACACAGGGTATGCTGAAGCATTTACATGTTGTACTTCCCCTCAGACTTGGGGTCTTTGAGAGCAGGTTCCTGCTCAGATCCCTAATCCGCTCCCCCTGGTTCGTGGAGTGGACTGAAGGAGTGCGTGTTTCTATTGAGTCCTGGAGCTTCTTGCCATCTAGTTTTATGAGCTTGACACCCTGGAATCCTGTGCTCATGCACTACTTTATGAATCCGGCGATCCTTGAACTGTTTTTCAGGTGCAAAGCTTGTGGGTGCTATAAAGTCATGCACAGAATCAGTGCAATCCACGTCACTCAGAGGGAAAATGTACTGTTCAGCCGCTTCCAAAGGAACTGGGTGTCTTTATTTTCCATTCATAAAGTTTATATTGACACACAGCACCTATTGTGTGTCAGGAGTTATGCTAGACACTGAAGACACAACCAACATCAATATGACAAGTCTGCTGTGCCCCGTGGGGTTCCCAGATCTGAGATTAGCAGCCAGGTGGAGAGGTGTGTGCTAATTGTGTCACAGGCAAGACACAAGGTGCTAAAGATTGCTCACACTCAACTGAGGAACAGTGCACCCAACATAGCCTTGTGCAAATGATTGACCACAGCACCATGAAGCTGTGGGATAGTTCCAAAACAGTGACTGTGACTACTAAATCACAAACAACTGAGGACAATATTCCAAGCTGGTGGCACATCACAAGTTCCATGTTGATGTGGAAGGTTATGGTGTTCATTAGTGTCAGAGTCCCTCAAATCTGCCACCCCAATTCTCTGGACTTCTGATATGTAGTAGGTAAGATGGAGATACAAATCAGTGTCCATATCTGTGAATGTACATGTTTGTGTACCTGAAAAGGCAGAAATAAATGTGGAATCATTTTGGACCAAAATAGTGCTGTACAATTTTGTAGAATTTATCTTCATAGATGAGATGATTTTGGTCTTTACCTAGGGCTCAGGCTGTGGTTCCAAATCAGGCTTATTCTGCCTATAAGCACGGTCCCTCTAACTGGCTAGGAATACAAGGAGAGGAGTCTTCATCTGTTGTGTTTGCCCCTGTGACTTTAATGAAAACTTGAAACTTGGGCTTCATTTAATTAGCGGTGTCTGCATGTTGAAGCAAGTTCATTTAACTGTATGGTATTTTTTTCTTTCTTCCTAGAGGCCCTTGCTGTTGAAGAAACACTCTCCCAGCTATGCTCAGAGCTCCAGGTAATGACAGGACTGAGCCTCTGGGTCTGAATGAAATGAAGTAGTCACGGTGCCAAACCAGGCCTGCTCTGCCACTGCAGTAAGCCTGAACCTTACTCACTGAAGCTACAAAAGAGAACGTTTACTCACAAGGTGCCAATCTCCTGGAGATGGGGAGAAGCCTCTAATCTGCCTCCTTGAGAATGGGGGTTAGGGGTGTTTATGGGGCACCGAAGCAGGGTGGTCTGAGGTGTGGGGAAAGACGATTAGAAATGAGGAACACTACAGTAACAGGTGGTCTGCCCACAGTTAACTGTCATCTTAGGAAGTGCATCCAGAAGATGGGGTGTTTGTACGGCGTCCACCATCTAAAGGTTGCCCCTGGGGCATGTTGCCCACGCATATTGCCCACGTTGCCCACTCCAGACCTCCTTATCTCACCGCTCAGCTGGGTGACTCCCAAAGCAAGGAGTGGAAGCCAGCCTGCCTTCTGAAGGAGGGGTGTGCTGCTTTTGGCCTTAGACTTTGGGGAAGGAGAGTGACTCAAGAGGAAAACACGTACATGTGACTTTTGCTCTGGGGACTCTTGCAGCACGCGAGGACAGCACGGCTGGGTGCGTTAAGAGCATGTGCTTCACCAGCACCTACGGATGTGCACCACCCTGAGCTTATGTCCTGGGGGGCACTACCCCCTCCCGGGGCACGGTGCAGCCTGGGAGCGAGGTCCTGTAGAGGAGAGGCAAGTGGGGCTGGAAGGGAGCCAATGCCGCTCTCTCCCACTTGATCCAAACCTCTGCACCTTCATGATCTTAATTTCCCATCTGTGAAGCAGAGCTCAAGCCCTCTGTTCCTCACCAATGTCTTTCTCTCAACCTGAGGGCAGCACAGTCTCGCTAGTCAAGCTGCTGCTATCTTCTGCGCATTGTGTGCATTTCCTCATATGTCCAGTTGACAGTTCTGTGAACTGAGCAATCTCATCATGCTCAGAGGATGGAGAACCAGGACTCAGCTTACCAAGGGTATGCCACTCAACCACAGTCTCAGCACTGTCAGGACAGGCCTAGGTAACCATGGGTCCCCTTGTCACTGGACGCATTGCTCCCCAGCATAAGATGACCCCAGAACTGGTGGCAGGGAATAGAGGTGTGGTCTGCAGAGCACCTGCACAGGCCTGGCACAGGGCAGAGGCAGCAGACAGTGCTGTCATATTTGGAGCAGCCAGCTTGGCGTTTCCTTCACAAAGCAGGTCCTGGAGCCACACGTGACCCTGGCAGGGTCCATGGTTGAACAGTCACCTTCCTGTCCTCTCCAGGGCCACAGTGATCAATATTCCTTGGGACCCAGTGCAAGTCTGTGGGCTCAGGACAGTGTGGATTAGTTTCAGCCAACATTGCAAAATCCCCACCACTCGCCAGATCCTTGGGTCACCGTGGTTCTTAGCGGCAGCCCCTTCCTCCTTACTTAGGGAAGTGGCTTGCTCACTCTTGGGCCTCTACAGCTTGGAAGGATTCCTGGTGGACTCTTGATAAATGCTGGAGTGAGGGGGTGAACACATGCACTGAGGGAGGATAAGGCTGTCGGAGGTGAGCAAGAGACAGACCTGGAGTACTTAGCAGTGCCTTCTGGGGCCCCATTGGCAAATCTGCAAAATGAGCGGGGACCCAGAACATTCCTCTATTGACCTGCATGTCTGTGTGCTATGCCCTGTGTGACGTACCGCGCAACAGTAGAAGGCGTAGTCCCCTGTCTGCTGGGACTATGGGCAGGTCTTCTCTAGGTGGCTGCTTTCCCGTGTGTGAAGCTCCTTCTCCAGACAGGGAAGACATATGGTCACATGGGCATGGTGCTCAGGATGGAGCCTGGCATACAGCACATCCCTGGCATCCTGTGCCCTGAGCCTGGAAGGCGTTGCCAGTGAGGACGCAGACTCTCTGCCTGGTGTGGGACCTCAGGCGGATGTGATACTAATTTCACCCGGGAGGAGGCAGGCCCTAGTGGATCCCAGAGAGGAAGCTACTTTGGAGCCAAGTTTGAGGGCATGACAAAGCCTTATGGTTTTTCAAGAGGGCAGCTCATGAAGCCCAGAGGTAGGAGAGCCCTGGTGCAGAGCTGCGCTACTAGAACAGCAGGCAGGGCTCTGGGAAGGGGCACGTGGAGTGTCTGAGGCTCTGGGAGGGAGCTCAGGCTGATGACCAGGAGGCCCATGTGTCTCATGCACCAGGGTGCCTGGACACATCTCCAGGTGACAGGGAGTCAGGAAGGAGGATACATGACCTTGGGGGCTATGTGGGGAAAGGAACCATGACATCTCCAGCCCAGAACACTGCTGTCATCAGCTGTTGTCTGGCACCAACAGACTTCATCTGACCTGCCCATCTCAGTTCAGTTCTGAGGCTTTCTCCCTGGTGCTGGGGTCAGGTCCCATAAGATACAGGGCTGAGCCCCACAAGATGGGCCCCAGTTCAGTTGCAAACCTCGGATGTCTCATCCTCTGACTGCCTGTAGTAAGAGGGTCCCCGACCCCTCCTCCAGGCCCATCATCTGTTTAAATGGCTCATGGAACTCACAGGCAGTCCCCTCACTAGGACCGCTCTTTAGAAAGGATGCAGATTAACTGCCAGATGGGACAGTACATTGGGCAAGATCTGCAAGGGTGTCCCAAGGGTGGCACTTCTGTGCCCCAGAGTTATGTTCCACACTCAGGCCAGTGGGTACATTCACCAACCTGGAAGCTGTCCAAGTCCCATCATTTAAGGTTTGGATGGGGGCTCCCAGGTGACCAGCACCTCTCCCTTCCCCAGAGGTCTGGAGGGAAAGTCCCAGTCTGCTAACCATGGTTTGGTCTTTCAGGCAAAGGGCCTCTAGCTAAAGCTGTGTAGGGCAGATCAAGAGTCTCCTCATAAGCTTACGACCAGCAAGGTTGGAAGGGACTTGGAGCAACAGAAGCTGCTTCTATGCTCTGGGAATTCCAAGGGCTTTAGAAGCTCTGTGCCAACAGGAGACATAAAGGGAGTGAGTGGGGGGCCCAGGAAATGGTGGGGCAGGCTAGTGTAGTTAAAACAAAAGGTCAGCAGAGGGAGGCTGGCTGCCTGTCCTGTGTTCCCTGCCTACTGTTCCTGCAGCAGCCCTGGGTTGTGGAGGGAAGTGCTCACGAATCCACATTTATTTTGCGGTAAGTAGACAAGGAGGAGAGGGTCTTCCTTAATGTGCCTGAGTCATCAGAGGTGAGCCCCAGAGGGCCTGAGCCTTGGGCCCCCTGCTTGCTGCTGAAGTTCCCTCAAATCTGTCTCCTGGCTTGGTTCAAGTAGGAAACCTGGAGGTTAGGGCACAGCCAGCCAGAACATTTATCACAATTTCACAAGAGGTCGCATGGGTGCCTTCCTCCTTTCTCCAATGCCCCAACTGCACTGATGCTGCCTTTTGGGTTCCAGGGACCTAAGGTGTTATGGTGTTGTTACAACAGACTTCACCTTATAACCAAATATTCCAAATTTTTATTGCGTAAACGCTGGCTTGGTCACAAAGGTGGGAAGGGTGATGAGCTGGGCATCACCCTACCCCTTGGCTTGCTAAGAACTGGCCTGGGGATCGGAGTAGCGGAAGCACCCCACCTCCCCACAAAACCCCAAATTAAACTCACAACCTGCAGAACTGTTTAGAGATGGAACATCGCCACCTTGCGGCCAGTGACGAACAGCAGCAAAGGTGTCCATCTGGATCTCCTGCTGCTGGTAGAGGGAGGGTGGGAGTGTTGGCAGCTTTCTGCGATTCAAGAGGATTGGAAAAGCTAGATTTCTGCAGCAGTGGATGCCTCTGACCTCCAGTGCATCATAGACTTTTACTAAGCATCAGCTCTCTGCCAGTCACTCAGATATCTGTTAGGAATATGTAGAAGAGACTTACAAAGCTGGGACCTTCTGGGAAACTGAGGCAGCACACAGACCCCCTTCAAACCCCAATCTTGCAATCAAGTCAGATTTGAGGCATTACTCAGTAACAGGAATGAGTTTATTGAGGGATAGGAAAAGGGAAAGGGGACACTCTCAAAGGCAGAGCGTGTTGTCCTCTCTGAGAGACACAACACACATTTCCTATACTTCAGGTTTTTTGGGGATCCCAGAGAAGTTTCTGGAGAGTCCCACCCAGGTCCACCTCTTGAATTTTGATTGACAGCAAGGTGACATCAGACTTTCAAGTCTTCACTGCCATGGCAACTTGAGGTCACCTAATTGGATCCTTAACCATACGTTCTTACAGGTTTTCTGTTTAGGAGGAATCACCCTTGAGGAATTGCCTCCCTGGGTTTCAGGATCTGGTCACAAGCCTGGCCTCTTAGGGGCATTTCTCCTGCTGCTAACAGGTAGTTTGCTGAGAAAGGTGGCAGAGCCTGTCTACTTTACTGCAGGTAAACTGCTTCTTGGAAAAGAAAGCATGTGGGGGTCAGCACAGTGGGCCAACTTTATAGAACTGGTCCCTGAGCCTGGTGTTCCCACCATTTGCAACTGTCTGTCCCCTAACAAGACCATCCAGGACTCACAGCCTAGAGAAAAACACATTTGTTCCCAGATAAAGTGGAATCTGCCTAGAACCACAGTGTGAGGTTGAGGGCTGGCTGAGCGGGGCTCAGGGCGGCCCTGGTTCTCTCTGAGAAGGTGCGGATGCTGGAGGGAGTCTGAGGGAGAGCATCAGACACCAGGAAGGAGGAGCATTCCAGGCCAGAAGAGCCCTGGGAGGCCCAGGGCACCAGGGCTGGAGCACCAGGGTATGGCCTGTGTTGTAGAACGGGCTGGAAGATGGTCCTAGCTGAGTGCTGCTCAGGGAGAGGGTGTGCTGTCTGCAGAGCATGGGGTGGATGGTTCTGGCAAGCTGAGCCATGTGCTTCGGACAGCAACTATTCAGAAACTTGCTCTGCATCTTCTAGAAAGCAATGTTCTTTGTTTGTTTTGTTTTTAGTATAGCAACAGGACTGTCTATCATAGGAAACATTTTTCCCTTCTCGGGCCCCAAAACTACTGGAAGATGCTGGGGTGTCTAATGGTCTTTCCCAGAGCTGCACCGCCTGGAACAAGAGAAAGAGGAGCTCAGGTGGCCACTGCGAGTGGCTGATGGCGGCTGTGGGCAGCTCCGGGCAGCTCCTTCATGTGGTTTGTGGGGGTTTGTTGTTGTTTTTATTTGCTTTTTGTTTTGACCAGTCCCTTTGCCAGATGGTTTTGAAATAAGTTGTCTCATTTAAGCCCAGAAGCATCCTCTAAGAGGTCAAGGACACTCATGTCATCAAGACCCTGCTGTGGAGGACTCAGCCTCAAACTCAAGGAGGCAAGGGACTACCAGGGTACCTCAAATCCCCATTCCATCTGCCTATAAATAACAAGCCAGAGGGCTGGAGCAGTGACTTGGTGGTTATAGTGCTTGCCTGGCATGTGCAACTACACTGGTAAAAACCCCAGCACCTCGTACACAGCGAAGTCTTGGAGCAATGAAAGCTGCATGAGAAACTAAATAAAAATTGTTTCTCTCTCTCTCTTTCTCATTGTCCCATCTTTCTTTAAACTAAAAAAACCAAGCCAGAAACAATAATTGTTGTGAATTGAGCACCTACTGTGTGCTCTTACTTGGTAAGTGTGTTACACACACACTCCATGAAGTCTCCTTTTGGTATCATGATACAGATTGTGTTAGACCTGAGCCACTCTAGTCAGGGGACACTGGTACTGTAGAGAATGGCTTCCACTGTGGTCATTGTTACCTCTTCCCCCCCTGTCCAGCTGGTCCCTGGTACCAGTTAGTGAGCTAATTCTGGAGTGTGACTCAGAGTTTGGATGGCTCAGAGCTTGCCTGGGAAGCCAGGGGGCACAGAGCTCAGCCAGCTGCAGCTGGTTTGAGGAATGTCATCCCTTTCTCCTGCAGTGCTAGAATTCCTCAAACTTTAATGTGCATATGAGTTACCTGGGGTCCATGTAGATGTAGATTTACATCTGGCTCCTTGGACTTCAGGACAGCCGAAGGCAGGGATGGACACTCACTGAACAGAACCAGGGAGCAAGGGAGTGGACGGAGGCTCCTGGGCAGGGCTCAGGTGAGGAGGGTAGTGGCTGAGCCTCTTCTCAGGAGACTGGGCCAGGATCGCCTGCTGTTGTCAGGAGGGTCCTCCCTGGTCTGCTGCAGAAAGCCCTCCACATCTGTCACGTGTGCTCACCAGGCCGCAAAATCCTCCTGAGGCTTAATCTGAAGCTTTTTAAACCTCCTCTGAAGCCTGTTTTCTAACAAACTGGGAGCAAAATAATTCTCCCAAAGATGTGTTTAATGACCAGCTTTTCCTGTTCCTCTTTTTCATTTCGGTGGCTGAGCTCGGAGTTCATGCTGTGTTTGCCAGTACCACGGTGGTGCTGAAGGCGAGTGATGTGGGTGGCTCAGTAAGAGCCCAGGAAGGCAGGGCACCTCCTGCTGATGCAGGTCACCTACTGATCCAATAAAGGCTGTAGGTTCACACTCCCTACCGGAGTGCTGGGAGCTGGGAGCACTGGAGGCTAGTGCTCAGAGTGCAGGCAAGCGGGCCGCTAGGGGAAAGCAAGCTTCTCACAGCGAGAGGCACACGAGAGAAGCGTGGACGGGTCCAGGAGACCTGTCCTTTTGGTTTTTGTGTTTTTATTTTTTCCACATTGTTTATTGGTGTGCTATAGTTGTTCATAAGGGTGGGGTTTGTTGTTTCGCATTCGTACATGCACACAATTTAATGGTATAATTTGGCCAGTTTCCCTCCCCAGCACTCACCCCACCTTATGTCTTCCCACCCCTGGCCCCTTTCTTATACTGACTTCCCTTTGATTATTATTTTTTTTTATTTTTCCAGTTTTTATTGATTACATAGGAATTATTTAGCAACTTAGAAGTGCAAAATACGATTTTTTTATCTCCCATTTTTTCTTCCCCTTTCTCTCTTTCCTTCTTCCCTGCCTTCTTTTACTTATTAAACTGCCTTTAGCTGTCTCTTGATTGTATTTGAATGGTTCTTTATGTAATCTTATCCTTCCTTCACCCTTTCCTTTATTTTGCTATAGCTTCTATATATGAGAGAAAACATTTCGCCTTTGAGTTTCTGCATTTGGCTAATTTCTCTTAGCATGATATTCTCCATTTCCATCCATTTACCAAGAAAGGCCATAATTTAAATCTTTTTAGTAGCTGAGTAGAAGTCCACTGAGTGTGTGTGTGTGTGTGTGTGTGTGTATCACTATTTCTTAATCTGTCCATCTAATGACAGGCATTGGGGTTGATTCCATACTTAGCTATTGTGAGTTGTTGTCACTTTAATCATTGATGTGGCTGTGTAGCTGTAGTATGCAACACAGCATTTTAGATCTTTTGGGAAAATATCCAGGAGTGAGATTGCTGGGCCATATGGTGGTTCCATCCCTAATATCCTGAGGATAGGAGACCTGTCCTTTGAGGAGAGGTCTTACCCTTGGAGCACAGTAGAGTTTCAAAAGAGAAAGCAGAAATGAGGGGAAGTGGAGCTGGCTCCATAATGGTTCCCTGGTGGAGGATAGACAAGGCCAAGGTGGTGAGGAGAAGGAGAAAGGATACTGGAGGGCAAGAGGGGAAGGCAGTCCAGGGAGAGGGTGCAGCCTTTCTGGGGGCTGGAAAGCCAGGTCTGTGCAGGCCAAGGTAGGCAGGTAGTGTGGTGAGGGTGGTGCATATGAGGCCACAAGGGGAGGGATTCCAAGGAAGCAGGGATCATTTTCATGGGGAAAATGGTGCCAAATGTTGCCTTCTGTCTCTTAATGCTCTTGATCTTGGTGTGTAGGACAGAGCCAAGAGTATCATCAAACAATGACTTTGCCTCTTGGAAGAAGCTGCTTGGAGATGGAGTTTTTGAATAAAATCTTGTGCTTGGAAGCTAGCCGTTTATTATATCGTAACCGTACCCAGAATGTAAAGTATCACTGTGATCAAACTTCTCCTTCCCTTTGTCTCAGTTAGATTCCTTGCTCCACCTAATCTGTCTTCATCTAGCATCAGCCTTTGGTCGAAGGATGGCGAAAAGGCCTTTAGTATTTCAGGCATTAGACTTCGGTCCTCCTCTGTATTTTTGTAGCTGAAAGAGTCATTTTCTTGGCATGTACTTTGAGGAAATCAAGGCACAAGACAAATACGGGAGATGGGGCTTGAAATGGCTATGGCTGCGTGCCCCTCTCCACCATGCACACCAGTCTTTCCCCCACAGCCCCATCTCCACCGCTGTGTGAGGCAGAGGCCCTCTCCTACTGTCTGTGTGCCTGGGTTTATTCTACACGTGCCTGAGATGCAGAGGGCGCTCTTTGCATGCTGCTGGTACAAACTGTGAAGCTCAATGTCAGGATCTGACCACTGGCTGCCATTGCTCTCACCTCTCCAGAATTCAGGGCACTCTTCCGGAAGATGGTTACCCCCATCCTAAGCTGAAGCTGTCCAAAGTATTTCTTTTCATGGGGTCATCTCCAAAGGCTCCAGGCCCACTTGAGTCCGACTCCTAGCTTTAAAAGCAAGCTGAAGTCCTCCTTAAGAAACATGGGGTGATGTAGGAAGATGCAGGTAGGCAAAGCAATCAAGCACTGGCCATGTGCAAATTCCCAAGCTAGGCAGGTGCTGTGGGGTTTTGAACAGTGGCTTTTCTCAGGAGGTATCTTTCCACCCCTATCATGGCATGGTGATGTGGATTTGTGGTCCTAGAGTTTTCAGTTGAGTCCAGTTTGATGAACTTGGGCACTCTATTTATTTACTCTCCTCATTTTAGGTTTCTTTAGAAGAATGTTATGTTGCCTCCATCACAGTGTAATTGTGCGGATCATGTGAGAAGCAGGTATAAAATACCCATTACTCTACCTGCCAAATGACTAACTTAATAAGTGGAAGCTGTAACGATGGCAAAGATTGAGTTCAGAATTTGATGGGATAGAATGGAGTCCATATGGGATCTGCAGTGCCAGGAGGGCCCAGGAGGATGTGACGAGAGGGGCAGTGGGGGGGCGTTCAGCTGAATGATCATGAAGCAGAGGTTCACAAAGAAGTCACTAGACCTGGGCACCGACAGGTAGGACAAGTTGTAGCAAGGGGATTAGAGGTGAGGCTGACAAGCTGAAAGGCCTAGTAGCCACTGTGCACTAAGGGAGAGGGAAAGCATCAAAGGTGGAAGACATTTCCAGAAATCCAGAATTAAACCGTGCTTAAAACATACCTAAAGATAAGACAAAGTGGAAGCGAGACTGGCGCTAGGTGCTAAGTAATCTTGTTCATGAGACTAGAGATGTTCTGCAGATAGGAACTACCAAATGATGCGTCAGGGCCATGACTGTTTTAACTCCATGTCCACTTGATAACGTGATCCTGTAGACTCAGGTTTAGTGTCATACAACTGGTAGGCAGGGGTTCTCTAGGAACAGAGGCATCACCTAAAACATCAGTGAAGAGTGCAGTGGAAACCTGACTGCTGCCCTCATGTCTCCAGATGCTGAACAATCCAGAGAAGATAGCGGAGCAGATCAGTAAGGATCTCGCCTGGCTTGCCTCCCACCTGATGGCTCTGTGGACACAGTTCCTGGACACGGTGACACTGCACTCCCAAGTGACCACTTATCTCACCCAGGAGCACCACACCCTGAGGGTAAATTGTCACGTGTCATAACATAACCCCCCTACATGCACTAATGTCCTGAGGAAGTTTCACAAGTGTCAGTTCACTGAGCTGAATAGGAATTGGGACTGTTCCAAGCTCTAGATTTCAGGGCTGTGGTCCTGGCCCCACCATGACCTGATGTTATGATGTTATGAACTTACTTAGTCACTCAGGCCTCTGCTCTGTGTTTCACAAAACACCTGCCTTGTCTGTCTCGTGATGACAGAGCTTATCATATTGTAAGTACTTTATTTTTTTTAAGAGAGAGAAACAGTGAGAGAGAGAAAAAGAGAATCAGTTTTATTTATTTTTTTTACTTGGTTTTATTTGCTCTGACACTGGTTGTGTATGTGGTGCTGGGGTTCAAACCTGGGTCCTCGCGCATGCCAGGCAAGCATCATAACTGCTGAGTCACTGCTCCAGTCCCGTGAGTACTTTAAAAAGTATTTGTGGGGCTGGACGTAGAGTTTAGTGTTAGAGTACTAGCCTAGCATGTGCAAGGCCCTGGGTTACATCCCAGAATTCCAAATAAACAAAACAAAATTGGAAAAGAATATTTTGGAATGTAAGGCATTGCTCTTAGTGTATTTCTTTGCCACCAGCTTGGGTCCATGTGGGTAGGTAGTCATGCATAATGACCAATGCTGGTCCTCTCAAGTAGAGCAAGAAGAGCAAATATGCCAGGGTCAGAGTCCACAAAGTTCTTAGCAAGCACAACCATGGGGCTAGATTTGGAAATTCTGTTTATTCTGCATTTATTTATGGCACCTGTTTGCAATGACCTTACATTCCAGTAGAAGGAATAAAAGCTAAATATGAAAGTGACGAAAAGCAATGCAAGAACCGATTCATAAACAGGCACTAAACTGCGTTCATAAACGTGGTTTGGGCTAAGAGCTCTGCAGGAGCGAGGGAACCACAGAGAGTAAAAATCCTGTTGATTCAAACCTCTGGGTGTTGGCCGAGGTGTCCTTCTCATAGTCCATAGCTTACCTCCTCCACCTTCAGTTCTAAACAGTGGAGGTCACAGTCTCCTAAAGAAGTCAGCCCTTTACCCTGTTTTATTCCTCAGGTCCGAAGGTTTTCCGAGGCTTTCTTTTATATGGAGCACCAAAAACTCGCCATCTTGACCTTTCAGGAAAATCTGTAAGTAATAAATCGCATGCCCACGTCCCCCTGTAAAGTACCATCCAAGAGGGTCACCTACTTTTCTTTGTTGAGCTGGGCCTCCTCTCTCTGGCTCTGCTGGCCTCTGCAGCGCCACGCAGGCAGAGGAGTTAGATGAAGCAGAGGCGGGAGCTGCAGGTGGTGGAGGTCGGAGGACTCAGGCTTCTTCCATTGAGGGTCGGTATGGTATAGACGGAATCAAGACTCCCAGGCATTGGAAGACATCTGTGCTGAATCCTCCAACTGGAAGTAGAAGCAGGTGTTGTGGCAGCAAACTGCATCAGGAACACACAATGCGCTTGAGACGCTGCTGTAACCACATAATGCATCAGGATCCTAATTAAGGCTGAGCTCCCTCATTGGGAGGGCCCATGACTTTCTAAGTTTGCCATCTTCCAGGAAACATCAAAAAGTACTCAAGATACAAGGACAGGTTCAGGGACATGAGGTCATTGTCCCTCAGGGCTGCCCTGGTGAAGAGGGGCAGAGATCCCTCCAGGGACTTGGCTTTTGCTCCATGAGTCTGCGGTCTCCTTTTGTTTCTGCACACGAGCTCTCACACCCATCTATGACCTTGCTTTCTCCTCAGCCTTCTGTTTGGAAAGGAAAATGACATTTACAGTTTGCGTCTTGGGTTCTGGAGGTACCAAGGAAGCTCATCTGCATGTTTGAACAGCAGGTCTTTCACTCGCCCATTTATTCCTTCACTCATTCCAGCTCCAGCTCAAATGGCTGACCATGCTTTCTATAGCTCACATCAGAAGAGCTGATGTGACAAGCAGAGACACAGCTTGGGGGCCACAGCTCAAGATTTACAAGTCAGGATGGCTGTAAGGAAAGATCTCCCAGAGTCAGTAGGAGGTGAGTCTTAGGTGGTCTCAGGAACACCCAGCAGCGCAGGGGACAGACACAGAAGCCAGATCTCTCCTGGAAGAGCCAAAGTGAACAGAGGAGAAGTTGGAGCAAAGCAGGAGCATTCACGCACATGGAACACACAGTAGGCAGACACTGCTCAGAAAATGGTAGATTCTGAGTACATGTTTATTGTCCCTGTGGACAGAGAGGCCAGCAGGGAATGAGGAGTCTGTCCTCAAGGGTCACTCAGTCCAGCGGACAAGTAGACAAGCCACAAACACTGTCATTTCAGGTAGTGGCAAGTAAAGAAAACTAAAGCCAGCTAAGGACATAGAAAACTCTGAGAAAGGGGCATTGCCAGTGTCCCCATAAGTGTCTAACTACCAGTTCTCAGAAAAGGAAGGCCCACAGTGTTGGTCTGGTTTCTGCTGTGTGAGAGCCCCACATGGTCAAAGTCACGTTTCCCTGGGGTTACCACTGGTCGTGGAGCTGGGAACAGAGATGCGCGGCTGCGCGCGGCTGCATCTTGCAGGAAGGACAGCACGAGCTGGCCCAGAACAGCACTGGGGGCAGGACGAGGACTGTTAGCCTCAAGGACAAGAGAAAGTCTTTCTGTAGACGTGACACTTGAATGCAGTCTGGTGTTACAGAAGGTCACACCACAGCATGGGAGAAAGTTGGGCTGCTGGTATACGAACACAGTGCCTTTGAAAAGCGGCAATAAGATTAGTGGTGTTAGAATGGAGTGAAGATGTAGAGGAAGGCAGGAGGCACCAACCCATGTGGGGCCTGTGGACTGGGGAGATCAGCTGGACTTAGGATATTTCAGGTAATACCTTTTTACCTGCAAATGAATATGGATCTCAGCATTTCCATTTCATTCATTACATGGCTTGAAGTCCTGATTCTGTAACTTAAAATACTTGTGGCAGGTATCCTGCTGGTTACTGAAGCTCTTTTACCAGGCTTCTTAGGTGTAAAAGGAAGAAACATCTATTTACCTGGGCACAGTGGTATATACCTGTAATCCCAGTGGCTGGGGAAGCTGAGGCAGGAGGATCACAGGTTCAAAGCCAGCCTCAGCAGCATAGTGAGACTCTGAGCAACCTGGTTAGACCGTAGCTTTTGAGGAGTCTCTGTGCTGCTTTCCAGAGTGGCTGTACCAGCCTGCAGTTCCACCAACAATGTATGTGTTCCTTTCTCCCCACAACCTTGCTAGCATTTATTGTTGTCTGTGTTGTTGATCATTGCCATTCTGGCTGGTATGAGATGAGAGCTTAATGTAGTTGATTTGCATTTCCGTGGTTGCTAGAGAGGTGGAACAGTTTTTCATGTATTTGTTGGCTTTTTGTGCTTCTTCTTTAGAGTGTCTCAACAGATACTTTCGATCGTTCACTGTTTGAGGTATTGCTCAAAGAACTTGGGATACATCAGGAGGCAAAATAGCTCAAGGGAGAGATAAATGTTAAATACTAAGCACTGTCAATCAACAAATGACGTGATATGACAGAAGATGATGGCAGAGTGGGGGTATCAGAGGTGCTTTGATTTGGGGGAGCAGGGCAGGGGCAGTGTACTGTTTGACCGTTGCTTTAGGAGGAGAATCCATGCCTGGATTATCCCTCAGTCTATTAGTGTCTGGTGACTCCTAAGGACCTTTCAATCAGGGATCTCCAGAGAGACAGAAGAGGGGGATGAACATAGAGAGGGGTACGGGAAGGGATTTTCTAGAGGAGGAGTCACTCCATTATGGAGGCTTCCAAGTGCCATAATGGACATGTGCAAGCTGGAGGACCAGAGAGGTGTGAGCAAGGCTCAGTCCATGTCTCCAAACCTCATGCCCAGGGAAGCCTATGGCACAATTCTGAGTTCTAGGCCAAAGCCTGGAGAACCTGGGGCTGCTGGTGTGAGTCCAAAATACAGAGAACTCACAGCTCTGAAGTCCAAAAGCAAGAGAGAAATAGGCATCCTGGATGCAGAAAAGAAGGCAGAACTTTTGCTCCTTTCAGTCGCCCCAACCCCAGCACCCTGCTAACTGGATGGTCACCAACTCCATAGAGGGTGGGTCTTCCCCACTCAGGTCACCAACTCACATGGCAATGTCCTCTGGAAATACCCTCACAAACACACCTAGAGAGCCCAGCCTTCAAGTCAAGTGCCAAACCACATGGGTGTCCTTTTTGGCATAAACACTGGTAAGAATGTATGCAATGGATAAGAATGAGCAGAACTAACAGTTCTCCAGCCAAGCATGCTCACTTCCGTCCCCTTGGCACCCATGATCAACCATCACCAGGCTGCCCTTTGTCAGCTGGGCATCCACATGAGCCTTCTTTTTTTTAATATACTTTTTTATTAGTGCATTATAGTTTTACATAATGTTGGGATTAGTTGTCCATATGTGACTTCTTTTTTTTTCTTCAATATACTGATTTATTTCCTTTGGGGATATATCTAGTAGTGTGATTATTAGATCATTTAGTACAATCATTTTCTTTAAATTTTTGAACAACCATACAAGTTTTTAACAAAATAATATCAAATGTGTATAGATTCTGGATATTACAATTACCCCCAGGAGAGCCCCCCCAATTACCCACCCTTATCCCTCCCTTCCCCTTCCCCCCATATCTCTAAAAAAGGATTATGTTGTATAGCATTATATCTTATCTGAGTTTAAAATATGATAATAGACCAACTTTCTCACTGGCCAGGGTCTAGTCCCAACTTCCACAGATGAGTGGAGACAATCAACCATTAGTTCTCTGGGTTAAGCTGATTTTACTCAGCATGGTTTCTTCCATAGCCATCCATTTGCCTTCAAAGGCTGCAATATCATTGTTTCTAATTGCTGTGTAATATTCCATGGTATAAATGTACCACATATGTACCTTCTTAAACCAATCTTGATCCCCAAAGAGGATGACAAAGTTGTAGTTCCGCCTGTAAGCTGCCACTATCCTGCCTGTCTCTCCAGGGAGCTGCTGTACCATTGTTCACTGAGCCAGAGGAGGGCAGGACAGCTCCCCTGAGCCTGCCTAGCCAGGCTTTCATGTTCCTGTGGCTTCTCCTGAAGATTCCACAAGCACCTTGGCAGAGTGTTCTCAGAGCCTGTGGTCAGAGCTCTGGCAGTTTCAGCCATTTCTCAGCATAAGCAGAGCATTATTTTAGGGACCTGGTCACATTCACCAAAGCCCCACAGTCAAGAGGAATGCCACTGGAGATGGAACCTGTCCATGACTTGGATCAGGCACTCTGTCACCTGTGCCACTGTGCACAGGAGCTCACTGGCTTAGGCTCTTGCTTTCTTCATGGTTGTGAACTGCAGACCTAGGTGCAAGTCCAACCCTAGTCACCCTGGTGTTTACTCAACCTATTAATGAATTAAAAACCGGCCAGAACTTCCAGATTTAGATGCTAGTACAAAGCACAGACTAGGCTGAAACAAAACTCCATCTAAATATAAAAGTAAGAAGAAGAATATTTGAAGAGTTAAATATTCAGTTATTAAAGTATTGTAGCCAACTTCAGGATTTTGAGGAAGAGGAAAAAATCCCCTTCTAATTTTCTTTTTAATTTTTAGAGAGAGAGGGACAGTGAGAGAGAGAGAGAGAGAGAGAGAATCAATTTTATTTAATTTCATGTCACTTTCATTGTTCCAACACATTGTTGAGTACATGTACTGGGGTTCAAACCCACACCCTCCCACGTGCCAGGCAAGTGCCATAACCTCTGAGCCACTGCTCCAGCCACATCTTTTCCATTACTTCTGTGCATAAAAGTCCAGTTGAAAAGTTAGAAGAAAATAAAATACACATACACAAGGCTTATTAAGTTGATATGTATATTAAAGAGTATTCACCGTATACATTTGATACGAGCTATGCGATGTCTGTGTACACTAGACGTCACCTGCGTGTGTGTAGGTTCCTCTCGCTGTATCCACTGGTGAGAGTGCAGCTGCACCCCACAAAGCTGATCTAAGGGACAGATGTTCCACACAGCCAGGGTTCAGGCTGCCCACATCACATGCACTTCTCCCCAACTCACCAACCCAACCAGGACCCTCATCAAAAGAGATCGAATTGTTATGGAAAAAATGGTAGAACTTTAAGTGTTCTTTCATGAGGAAAAGCAAATTCTCTCCTTTCCACAGAGACTTATGGAGAATGGAATAAATACCTTGTACCATTCCAGCATTTTAATTAAAATAATGATTAATCCAAACTCTAGAATTGAATTTCTACTGGTGGAAGGATGTTTGGGTCATGGAAAAAATATGGGTGTTTTTAAAATCCTACCTGGAGGAACAAATATATACACCTCCTGAACTAGGGAAATTGATATCCTGGTCAAGGAAGCATCCACATTGATAATCAACAAAAAAACTTTTTTAGATGGTCTTTAACTCTAACACACCAAAATATGGCTCAGATGCTAAATGGCACAAGTGGGAGAGGCAAGGATAAAGGAAAGTACGTCTGTGTTTCCCTCCAGAGTGCCAGCCATTCAGAAGCTCAGCTGACCCTCCACCAATGTAGCATTCATTCCAATCCCCTAAATGGAATGTGATCGACCTTGTGTTTCACCTGGTCCTGGAATCCATGCCTCTAACCCCATGCCCAGCACAGCTCCCAAATGAAGCAGGCTGAGTGGGTGGGAGGGAAGAGGGGAAGGTGGATGGATAGGCAGAGTCCCCTAAGCTCTTCTCAACGTTCCCTTGGGATTAGGGGTGCAGCAACACTTTTAAAGCTTCAGTCTTTCGTGGCTGCTCACCCCGTGCACGTGTTCCTCAGGATACAGACCCACAGCCAGCTGTCTCTGGATGTGCGGAATTCGGAGTACCTCACCAGCATGCCCCCGCTGCCCGCAGAGTGCTTGGACATTGACGGCGACTGGAACACCCTGCCGGTTATCTTCGAGGACAGATACGTGGACTGCCCTGAGACAGGTTTGTCTTCTGTTGTCCTTCGGAGACTCAAGGATGGGGCTTTCCACAGGGTCCTAGCCATCTGTTTGTCCCAACAACAGTAGGGACAAGTTTATACAGTTCTAATCCATCATGTTAGGCCCCATCATTTACATGAGAGGCAGAGAGGCTGAATTTCAAAAATGTTGCAATCTGAGACTGGTTGGATATCTAAAAATGTAGGTGATGTTCAAGGACGGTGCCACCTTGCAAATAATGTCAATGTGATTTTTCAGCCATACTCTGACATCTAGTGTTAGCCAGGTGTATGACGCTAATATGCACAGCAGGCTGGACTGGAGGGACCTCCAGCCTAACTGGTTGACACAAGTTCAGAACATGGCCCTGAGACTTCTCCCTATATTGTGAGTGTGCGTGCATGTGTGTGTGTGTGTGTGTGTGAGTGAATACATGCACGCATGTGTGTGCATGTGTACTTTGTGTGCACTTGCATATATACATGTGTTTTTACACACATTGTCTATGCACCTGTGTATGCATGTGTGTGCATGTGTGTGCATGCAGGCATGCATATGTGTGCTTGTGGGCAAGTGTGTGTGTGTGCATGTGTGTTATGTGAATGTATGCTTGTGGGGGGGTGTGCACTTGCATATATACATGTGCATTTACACACATTATCTGTGCACCTGTGTATGCATGTGTGTGCGTGTATGTACGAATGTAAGTCTGTCCTCTGTACAGACTTGCACACTCATTATCAGAGCCTCTGACATCAGCATTCACAGGGTTGTTGTAGATTTTCTTCTAGTCTTTTTTCCTACGCATAGTAATACATATTCCAGTGACTATAAATCTTAGTCCCTCATTTGAAGCGTGGAGTTTATTGCCTACCCTTATTTTCTATAAATCAGTTTCACTTTATCTCTGAGCCTCCATCCTGCACACCAGCATCAGCTGGCATCACTGGACACCAGGATGGATAAAGTTTAAGGGCGTGCGTCCACCATGACAGCACAATGCAGAGCTCCGCTGCCCTCACGTTCCCTGTACTCTGCTTGTGCAGATCCACCTCCCTGCTCCCTCCCTGGAAAACAAGCATCTTTTCACCCTTTCCACAGCTTCACCACAGCCCCCGTGATTTCCGAGGCAGACTGGTTCCCTCTTGGATGCCCATGTCCCCTCTTTGTAACCCACTGCCTCGTTCGGGGATTTCTCACACCTGGCATGCTGGTGTATTGTGCTAAATGACATTGATCTGATTTTGTTCAAGTCACCACAACGAACGAGCGCAGTATCTTTGTGCTGCTAGATTTCCATTCTAGTCTCAATTCGTTTTTTTCACACAGTTCATTGACCATGTCCTGGCCACAGTGCTAGCCCTGGGCTGCAGAGAGTCACAAGATGAACTTCTCTGGAGCAGATGCCCAGATAGACTGCGGTGTGGGGGGTGGGCTGTGCTACACCACAGCTGTATGGGAGGGACACATGACTTGCAGAAGTGAGTATGGAACTCACTGTGGACTGTAGGAAGGTCTCAGGGGAAGGGGAGATGCTCGCAGTCTCTCCAGATGCTTAGACATGTCCAGGTAAGGACAATTTCCATTCTTTCCTCAGCCCAGTCATAGATTTCACTGGGTCTCAGTGTCCCGTGTGGTTTTCAAGTGGGGTCTGGATGGTTCACTTCATGGCAACATGAAGAAGAGACTGAACTCATTTAGCTGCTATTGAAGTCAGGTGGGGGTGAGAGCTTTCTAGAGAAAATGGAAGCATGGGCTCCCCCGTGCTTTGTGTGACATATATGGATATTGAGTAGCATAGCATGGCTTTCTTATGGCTGAGGTACAGAGAGACATGGAAACATGTACACTTTCCAGCGATGAAACCGTAGAAGGGGAAGGGAGACAAAGAAAGACAGAGGGTGAGGAGGAGTGGGGAGAGGAGGCTGAGAAAGAGAAGGGAGGAAACATTGACAGAGAGAACAGTTTGCACTAATGAGAAAGGTGATACTTTGGCTCCCTGCCGTCTGCCTGTGAAGCTCATTGTGCTTCTGGAAGCTTCCTATGCTTTGACTGTTGCACGGGATAACTAACCGGATGGTGTTTTCTAGAGGAAGTGGAGCTCTTCTGCCCCTCGTGTCCCTTGGTTCGTGCTGTGACTCCTCTGTGAGTTGCTGGCCACGGTGGCTCTGCCTTGCCTAGAGGGGAGGAGGGTGAGCACCACACCCGGAGGTCACTGAGATTCTGCAGGTGTCCAGGGCCTCTCAACTGGAAAATGGCCACCTCAGGAGGAAATCAGGCTTTCTGGCGACATGGTGGTCTCTCCATCTGAGAGTACTGTAGGCAAGGGAGGAATGCGCCTTCCTATTCCTGCATGAGAACTGTTAAACACACTTCATAAATAAACAGTGGAGGAAGTGGTAAGTTAGACACTTTGCGTTAGCACCACACACACCGGACGCTGCCCAGAGTCCCCACCAGCCTGGCTGCACTTCAGACACACAGCTGACGGGCTCAGGCCACCCACGCTTCCAGCCAAATAGCCTTGAATACTGGGTTCCCACAGCCCCCTCAGGTCCAGGAATTTGCTAGAATAACACAGACAGGATTATACTTACAATTACATTTCTATTATAAAGGGTACACAGGGGTCCATGACTGAGGTGTGGGGCTCCCCAGGAGATAGTCTCAGTGTACTCAGGACTGGTGGCCTCCTGGAACATCTCTCTTAGCCACTGTCCCTAGGATTTTTATTAGGGCTTCTTTGTAGGGGGATGATGGATTGAACTAAGGGCCACAGGGCTGAATTCCATTCTCCCCTTGGGTGAGACTGATGTTACTTGGTTCTAGGTCCTAACCCTCTTATCATGTGATTGGCTCTTCTGCCAGAGCCCCTAACCTGATTCATTTCATTAGCATGAATGAATTAGAAACTCGGCATGAGTTAGCTGATTAGCATAAACTATCAGGACCTTCATGGCTCATGCGTTGGGGGAGACGTCTATGACTTAGGAAATTCTAAGAATCTGGAGGAGAGAATTTCCCTTAAAAAACAAAGGACTGCTCAATTCTTTTTTTACACAATTAGACATTTGCTTAGCTTGTGAACTAAGATCTGTAAACTGTAATATAATTTTCTTTTTTTCCCATAGGGTGCAATTTGAGTGTTTATCCTAATTTCAAGGTTCCAGCTGTAAGTCCCACGATAATGAATCTAAAAGAGAAAGATGAGGACCACGTTATAAATAGGAAATCAACTTTTAGGGGAGACCTTGTCTTGTCTACTGTGAAACCACCCCAAATGGACTCTGATAAGGAGGTTACTAGGTGTCCAGGGACAGATGGGAACATAACCACAGAGAATCACCTAGACGTGTGCTCTGAATCTCAGGTGTATCTGACAATTGGAGAATTCCAGAACAAGGCAGGTGCGCTCGAGGATGAAAGTTGGACTGGCCAGAGTTCTGACGTGGCAACATGTCCACTGGCAGATGTGGACATGCCTAGGAGAAGTTCAGGCCCAGAGGATGGACAGCCCCCAGCACTGACCTACATTGATGTGAAATCCAGCAGTAAGAAGCCCCACAGAGCAGAGCTGGTGGAAGCCCCTAGTGAGAGCAGATGCCCTAGGGACAGCTGCAGGACAGTAGCAAGCAAAGCGGTAGCAGGTGGAAATCACCAAAATGCCATCACTTCAGACAAAGCAACTGTCCCCGAGTTCAGCGGTCTAGGAACAGGAGCAGACCAAGAGGAGAAACCAGCTCCACTGAGCCTGAGGCTCACCCCAGCTGAGCCGTGCAACCCGCTGGGCCCTGCTCTGATGGAGCCTTTGTATCCCAGGTCTTCCTTCCAGGACCCTCACCCAGAAGGGCAGGAGGAGCTGTCCATGCTGTCTGGGGCCATCAAGAGGTCTTCTTCCATCATATCTGACTCGGGCATTGAGAGTGAGCCAAGCTCCGTTGCCTGGTCTGAGGCCCGAAGCAGGGCCCTGGAGTTAGCCAGTGATCGTGAAGTCTTGCACCAGTTGGTTCGCAGACACGCGCTCCACAGGAACTCCCTGGAGGGCGGGCACACAGAGAGCAACACTAGCTTGCCAAGCGGCATCCAGGCCTCACTCACCTCCATCAGCTCTCTGCCCTTTGAGGAGGAGGATAGGGAGCTGGCCCTCACCAAGCTAACCAAATCTGCATCTGCGCCCCAGATCAGCAGCCCAGAGGATGCAACTGAAGGTGCAGACACCTCAAAGAAAAAGGGGGACTTTGCTGAAGCTGCGGAAGCACAGGAGAGCCAGGGTTCCCCTGGACACAGCTCTCGCTGGCATGGTGGGCCCAGAGTGCAGGATGCCCGTGGGGAAGCGGTCTCAGATGCTGACAAACAGCACGACCCTGGTTACATGGACATCCCCAAAGGTAAAGAGAGCCAGTTGGAGCCTCAAGGCCACTGTCGTCTGGGTGGCAGGACTGAGAACCCTCCAAATGTTGAAACCAAAGGTCTTAACTTAAAAATCCCACGTATTATAGCACTTGAAAATCCCAGAACCAGGTCATTGCATAGAGCACTAGTGGAAACCCCACAGGGCAGGCCGAAAGACTCGAATGTGGGCAAGCACATTCTCTTCAACAGCAGCATCCCAGAAGCCCGGGAAATGTCTCTCCACAAGGTGCCTGAATTCAGCTATCGGTCAGCTACCAACGCTGTCACTCTGAACCATGAGCGCAAAGGTTCCCCTGGCACCACGGACCACGTGGTGTTACACAGAGGACCTAACCCCTTCCTGGAGGTTGGGCATGAAGCAGGCACTGCATGCCCCACTGTGACTCACTCCATCCCCTCCCAGGTTCTGAGAAACCAAGAGCTGAGGACAGGCGCATCCATCCTGGGGCCCTCCCTGGCCTCTGCAGGGACCTTTGCCCTGGACAGCCTGAAGACTGTGGAGGTTGTCAACTTGTCCGTGTCTTGCACTGCCACATGTCTCCCTTTCTCCTCTGTGCCCAAGGAGACCCCTGCCAGGGCTGGATTCTCCAACAAGCAGACGCCGGTTCCCATCACACATCAGCCGCTGGGGTCCTTTGGAGTGGTTTCCACCCATGCCAGCAAGTTGGAGGAGGAAGTCAGCGAAAGGATGTTCAGGTAAGCTGGCTGATGGCTTTCCCATCCCAAGCAGTCATCTGGATTTTTCCACAGATTTCTCAATCTTTCACATACATTTCAGAGATTGAAATATTTGTTTTATGATCTAAATCATCAGATGCATTTCATACAAGTAAAGAATGTCAAATGGTGTGAGGAAATAAAAGTTACCAGCAGGCTCACCTCCCAACACGACTGTGTGTTGCCGCACAGTTCACTGTGTGCCTCTGGAACTACACACGATTTTACACAAAAATAGGATTATTCTGACCTTTAATGATACATTGAAAATATCTTTCTATGTATATAATCCTATTTTCCATCATTACATTAAAGTTCCCAGAGCATTCCAGAATACAAACAAAATTCTTGCTGGATGGACATATAAGTTTAAGTTTTTGTATGATGCACAACTCCCTTATGAACACCACTATCACTATGTCTTGGCACACTTTGAGAGGGCAGTTTTAAGAGCCCTGTGAGCTCCAGGTTTGCCTCCTGAATTTCTGAAGTTCTCAGCTCCTTTTGCAATGCCAGAATCCACTCCTTCCTGTGTGGGATTTCCTGTTCACATTTCCTCCCTATTTATAAATTGTACATTTGTTATGGTATATAATAGAATCATTTCATCAATGTATCTCATTTTATTTACTTATTTTGCAAAATATTAATGTTTACATATTATTCATGAAGTCCCAAAATTATCTTCAGGATATATGTACAAGGTATATATGAAATAATAATGAATTTGATGTTTGGACTTGGGTCCTGTCCCATCTCCAAGCCCCTGATGAAGTATATGCAATTATCCCAGAATAAAAATAGATCCCGCAATCTAAGATTTATTTGGTCCCAAGCACTTCAAATGAGGGAGATATAACCAGGAACAGGAGAGGCAAAGCCAAGATTGTGATGTTGGTACTCTGACTCCATCTTGTCAGGAAACAAGGTAAACATCACAGCCAGGTGGGAAGGGCATTTCAGACACATACCTGCATGCACCAAGACACGTGGACATGAAGACATGCCATAGAACTCATGCTGGACATTATAAGCCATGTGGGGGCGACTCTGGGGGCTGGGAGTGGTGGCACACAATGGTGGAGAAGCAGGTGGAGGCCAGGCCATGGTGGATTTGTGTGCCAGGGGAAGGATCCTTCACTCCAGGGACATCATTTTAAAGATTGCCTGAATCCTTGGAACTGGACAGAAGCTTAGAATTCCTATTACCTGGGCACCTGTTCAATGCAGGAACCATACAGAAACTTGTAGAACCAAAGCACATTGGTCTTTTTTTCTTTCTTTATTATTTTTTTTTGGTGTTTTCCTGCCTTCTTGTGCAGAACAAAGCTTTGATCACCAGCATTTCCTGAAGTCTCGGGCTCAGCACTTAGCACTGAGCAGACATCTGCTTGGCGTGCGGATGCTCATCACTCTCATATACCAGCCCAGCTCATTTCCTGCTCAACATGGAATACACAGCTTGGCTTGTGATTAATTAGTGTATTCTCCAGTTTTTATCAGGCCAAAGAAAAATTTAAAAAAGAACTGAAGATTGAAGGATTTCTGTACAGTGACTTATCTGTACTAGCTTCTGATATACCGTATTTCCCACCAGAGGAAGAGGAAGAAAACTTGGAAGATGGGATTCACCTGGTTGTCTGTGTCCATGGCCTGGATGGTGAGTTCTAAGTGTTTCCTCCTCCAAGTTATGTGCTGTGTGCAATTTGTCATAGACGTGAATTAACTTAGATCAGGTGTCTATTTATAAATGTTCAAAGAGCCGCTGTGGAATGAATTCCTATAATAAATCTAGGGAGACAGGGTGGCCTCCTTCCAAAAGAAAATATCTCTGGAGCACAATATTATTTCATTTACTTTACAAAAAATGGTGGAGTAAATGAAATATATAAATGAATATAGTGAAGGAATGAATTGAATAAATCAGTGGGTATATGAATGGAATGGATGAGAAACGAATAATTAGTATAGTGAATGTTCAAAATAAAAGAAGAAATTGAAGGAATTAATAGATGAATTCCTCAATGCAATACATACTAATTAGAGTGTAGGAATTAATGGGACTCTTGAGTTAAGGGAATGATGTGAATGAAGGAAGAATTGGAGTAGAATGAATGAAGGGATCCTTTGAAGAGCTCAGGTTGGTGGTCAAGCCTATTTTGCTGGCTGCTTTCACTTGTCTCGCACTTTCAGGGCCCTTTTGTGTGCTAGACCCTTCACTGAGTTCTGGGACCAGCAGGGATAAAGAATAATTCTCTCACTTCTCCATTCAGTATCATGCATGACCAGTCTGCACCTCTCACTTAGCTTATGTTAGGTTACCAGGAGGCAGGACTCTCCAGTCCTTTGTTAAAATAAGAAATCTGGGTGGGCAACGGACTGTTACCTTTCCCGTCAAGCACAAGGGGGCATTGGAATGCTATAAAGTGTCAGAGCCACTGTCGACTGTGCTGTGACCTGGGCCACAAGTCATCAGGAAGACAACTGCCTGGGCAGCCAGCCATTGAGAAGACAAGTGACCGCAAGGGCAGGTTTCTGTAGTTCAAGGTGCATCATCTAAACTCCAGAATTTTATAGCTTCTGTTTGTTCAAATTTGATTTCTAAGGGTATATGTATTTTTTTATTTGAGAATGTGATATATATTTTTATTTTTTTATTATTAGAGCATTATAATTCTACATGGTATTTGGGTTCAGTTTGAAAAAATTGTGCATACAAGGAATTTGATTTCAATCCTCCTTCCCCACCCTTTTCCCCTCCTCCCTCCCCCTTCTCTCGCCTCCCTCTGCTGATCTTTCATTCCTTTATTTATTTACCTTTTATTGGTGCTTTCTACAAATACATAAAGGTGAAATCCCCTTGGGCTTCTTTACATGCGTATATACCATGATTCCAAAGGTATATCTGTGTTAACAGAGAACTGAGCACAGTGGTAATGGCTAGGGATGCTTACACACCCTCCCTGCTAAGCACAAAGTCCAAGATCTGTGTGCGTGTGTTATCTATTTAACACCTTATGAAATCACATATCCTGAGAAAGTTTTCAGTTCCGGAGTGTTCTCTCTTAGTAGCTGAATGAGAACATTTTAATCCCTTCAATTCATTATACTAAATATAAATGCTTGAGACTTGTGCCTTCTTTAGGATGCATCCTGGGAACGCAAAACAATGACAGCAGTGGGACCAAAGAGCATATACTGGCCAAAATGAATGGAGTAATGAATCAATAATCAATTTAATCTCATAGCACACAATAGTCATATTTCCTAAAAGAACATGACCATTTGTGACTGTGACTCTGCAGATGTTGGTGTGTGATATCAATGGTCACCAAGACAGGTGGCATATGGGCATGTCCACTCATCCTTAAAGACTAGGGATCTTCCCAGACCTGGAGCCCTCAGATGCCCTGGATACTGTAGCCCTTCTTTGACTCACTGTGTAAATGCACAAGGAATGACGTGAAAAGAGCCATGATTTCACTTATACATTGGAAATTATTTGAAACCTTGACTTGTGGGGTTTGCTCATGAGTAGAGGAGAGGACCTAGAGAGCCAAGTGAGTAGCTCTCTGCTTTCTACTCCACTGGCCTCTGGCTGAGGCATTGGCCATTCATTCAGATGACCTCCCTGACCTGTGTGAAATTTTTGCCTAAAATTGTTCCGTTATATAAAATCCATTTGCCTCCTGACTTCCATCTCTGGATTGCCTTCCCTTTGTTCTTTGTGCCTCTGCTATGAGCCACAGCCCCAAGTTCTGCATTTGTCATTCCTGTGGCCCTGGACATCTGTGGAGGTTGCCCTTCCAGGAGTCCTGTGCCCACAGAACAGTCTTATTCTTGCTTGCTGGTTTCCTCTAAGTGGCAGAGCTGGACAGTCTCTGCATTAAGCAAGTGATTAAGAGGGGACTTGTTGGTGCCATAGTGTGCCACATCAGCCATTAGGTGGCAGTGCCTGGGCAAATAGAATTTGCTGAGGAGAAGAGGTGTGCACCTCCCACTGTCCTTGTGTAGAGTTTTCACAAGCCACATGGAGTAGAGCGGGGAATGAGGTAGGAGCCCTGGAAAGGAGCAGCCTCTATGTGTGCCCCAGGGGAGCAGGGGAGGGCCTTGTTTGTTTGATCTGCTTAAAATATAATGGGGAAATCCAATGAGAATGGGGGAAAGGTGGAAGGAAACTCCTCATGCCTCCTTATGTATGATTAACTGTGGGAATGGGGTGGGGGCTTCTCTGTCATTTTTAGGAAACAGTGCAGACTTGCGGCTGGTAAAGACTTTCATAGAGCTGGGGCTCCCTGGAGGGAAACTGGACTTCCTCATGTCTGAAAAGAATCAGGTACGACGATGGAAGCATCAGAAGAACTAAGAGAGCACGGCACCTGCTAGAGGTGCCGTGTTGATGTCTGCACACAGGAGGGAGTCTTGCAAAAGACCACTGGCTGGGCACTGGGATGTTTGCAACAACTTTTTCTTTGAGAGGGTGAAGAAAGAGAAAGGCATGAAAACATGAGTCAGTTGCCTTTTGGCCCCAAGGGGCCTTAGGGTGGTGTCTTAGATAGTTTATTTGGGGGTTCACAATTTCAAAGGTCTCAGCCCATAGACAGCAGGCTCCATTACTTGGGTCTCGAGATGAGGCCAAACATCAAGGTGGAAGAGTGTGGTGGAAGAAGGTGGCTCAGGGCTTTGATCAGGAAGCAGAAAGAGACTCCACTGCCAGATACAAACTAGAAATCCTAAGATGCCCGCAATGATTCACCTCCTCCAGCCACATGCTATGCACGTTCAGTCACCACCCAGTTAATACCTGTCAGAGGATCAACGCACTAATTGGTCAAGGCTCTCACAACCCAATCCTGTCACCTCTAAGTCTTCCTGCATTGTCTCACACAGGAGCTTTTGGGAGACATCTCACATCCAAACCATAAGAGGAGTGTGCAGCTTGGTGTATCAATTATTCGGAGATCCATGTGTGTGTGCAAGGGAAAGAAGGGCACTTTCACTTGCATCTATAAACCAGAGATGCTGGCTTCTCACTGCTTTGCAGTAAGGGTGAACTGGAGGCCTCCTCCGTTTCAAGGTGGATGGTGCTTGGGGCCCTAATAAGGTGTGTTCATCAATGAGGCTTTGGTGAATCTGTGACGATGAGCTGGGGCTCTCTGGAGCATGGCTGGTGGCTGTACCCGTGGAACTGGAGGCTGGTTCCCAAGTATCCATCGGAGGAATCAAATTGGTCACACTGGGAATGCAGTTGTGCAGAGAATCACAGGTAGCACACACTGAAAGGCGATGTCTCATTTCCCAACTGTTAGTGCTTAATTCTGGTCCCTTTCCTTGTACCTCCTATATTCAAGGCCACACCGCACGCAGGACAGAGGTGTAAGGTGAGGAAGAGTAAAGAGAAGCATTACTTGAGTGCCTTTTGTGTGCAGGGTATTCTGTCCCTGTTTCCTCATTCCATGTTCAAAACCACTCTCTTATATGTCAGCACCACCCTCTGCCCACAGGAGAGGGAGCAGGGGCTCCGAGGGTCATGCAGGGTTCCATCCTCAGTCTGAGCTGGATAGGAAGACTCCATACATGAGTCCAGAGATCATGCATGTGCACACATGGCTTTAACCTGTACCCAAGTGTGATCCAGTCCTATGAGAGGATGCCCCTGACTGCAGAGGGAGGAACAGGAGGGTGAGTGGCCAGGGCTCACTGACTTGGATTTGTGCATATGAGAAGGTCTTTTCAGGAGGGTGTGCGTGGTTGGCAAGGCTGCCTTCCAGTGCTCTGTGATGCAGCCCCCAGACAGTAGTGCTCAGCCTGGATTCCCCAGGGCCTGGCAGCCCACTTGGTCTCTGTGGCAGTCCCTCACCTGGAGGAACTGGCCTCTGGGCACTGATAATTTCCAGTGCACACCATCGCTACTTCTTGCACGATGAAAATCTTACAAGCAGGTGGCTTGGCAGTGTGTTCCTTTTCAAACTCCATGGTTGAAGCTGCCTTTAAACCTGTTGTGATTTCCAGAGCATTTCTTGTCATGGTCCACTGCTGCCTCATAATTACAAACAATTTATGAATAATTAATATGTTAAATCAGTAATGTACAGACAGATGAAGAAACAGGCCCCCAAAGGCTGGGGTAGTAGTCATAGCAACTTCTGTCTGTGGTGTGTTGCATATAATTTAATTGATCTTTAAAGCAATGCTAAAGAGTAAGTCACAGTCTTGCCCTGTCAGAGATAAGGTACTGGGCAGAGAGATTGACCAAATGAAGTGCATATATGAATACATCACAATGAAACCAGTATTTTATACAATTATAATGCACCGATTTAAAAAAAGGAGGTAAGGAGATCTATGTTTATTCCAAGACCGAGATTCTATGGGGGAAAGGAGCTGAAAACATGGATCCTTCTTATCCTATGGCATCAGAGGCTCACTGGGGTGCCCTGTCCCTCTCCTGTCTCTAGGCTCACTGAATGGCAGGTGGCAGTGAGCCTAGAGGCTTTCTTTTTGCCATCCCTTTCCCCATGTTCCCTTCCCTGGCACCCTGATGGATATTCGTGAGACCTCTTACCCACATTTCCTGGCCTAGAATTCAGTACAGCTCCAGGGAGCCCAAGGCTTGGGTCAGCTCCACTTAGGAGGGACTTGTCGGGGTGCTTGCCTCTAGATATCAACCCTAAATCTGTGTCCCTGGGCTTCCATCCATATTTCTGAAAATTAATCTTTGAAATTATAGAAAACACGTCTTCCCCATGCTGGTCTGTCAATGTTCAGAGGCTTGTGGGCATTTCTCTTTTGTTCCTAGGTCTTTTGACCATGCTTCCTAAGAGTTGGTGGCTTTATGAACCTTCCCAAAGCTAATGCCTGCCTCGGAACATGGCCTAGGGGCATGGCCTAAAGGCTGTGCTGGGAGAAAGGCAGGGACTCTGGAATCAAGCACGTCCTCCTGTGAATGCTGGCCCAGTCCAGGGGTGTGAGTGGCAGCCTGAGTGGCAGCCCATGTCCTCCTTTGTGAAGCAGGCGTAGCAGAACCAGTGGGCACCTGTGAGACAGCAGCAATGTGCCATGATGGTGGGCCTCGTGCCTCTGACTCTTCAGCTCTTCCACCTCCCCCGCCAAGGGAAGACCCCAAGTTTCTTCACCAGAGCACCAATCCTTGGGCCCTTTGTCCTCAAGTCAAAGCTGAGCATCAGGCTTAGATGCGGCCCAGGATGCACCTCGTTGGGCGATGGAGGAGTTGCTTGCGCAGAGCCCGGCCTCAGCCAGGACTTCTCCCAACACCGTTTTCCTCTCTCTTCCAGACAGACACGTTTGCAGATTTTGATACCATGACAGACCGGTTACTGGATGAAATCATTCAACACATTCAGTTGTACAACCTCTCCATATCCCGAATTAGGTAAAAAGAAACCACAGGCAGCTGATGCTGAAGGAAGGGGGACAGTTTTTGAATATGTGCAGTCCCCAAGTTTGGATCCCTATCTCCTCTAAACCCTGGGTTAACTTGGCCTGAGGTTCCTAATGGGGTGGATTACCTTTAGGCAGGAGCAGCAGGGGTGGTTGACGCACATACACCTGCCACAGCATGTGGGGGGAGTCAACATTTGTTGCTTTGTAGAAAGAATGTTGGACTCAACACAGAGGCCCCTAGGTGTGAGTTCCTGTCCTAACATGAATGGCTTTGAGTCCTGATTCTGGCATGTAGCAGGTGTGTAAGCTTTTGCAAACCACATCTGCTCATCGGACTAGCTCAGAAAAGACCTGTCAAAATCTGAGTGCCTTACCTGGCCAATGCCAGGGCTTCAGTCAGTGCTAATTTTGTCCCCCCTGCCAATAACAAATAACTAGAGTAAATGGTCAGAAGGGACGTGTGCTTCTTAAGCATGTGGTTGTCTGGCTAGCGGGCTAAACCTTCAGCTTGCTTTCTTCCATTTAGCCTTCAGAGAGAAGATGTCTTTCTTTGCCCACCCTTACCCTGAGGTCTGGGTACTCTGAGCTCCGTGCGGATGGCAGCACACAGCTAGCAATGTGGTTTCCCAGACTGACATGCTTGTCTCTGCTGGCTCTGGCCTTCTTCTTGAGAGGAGGGGGAGTGGTGTACCTCTCGCACTAGAGCTTCAGTAAATATTTATGGAAAGTGATGATGTGTGGAGTGCACGGTCTGTGGGTAGCACCAGGCCCGAGTGGAGGAGGGTGTCAGGAACAGCATGCACAGGGGCCAGGCAGAGCATGGACTCACAGAGAACAAGGGGGGAGCAGAACTGGAGGGGTGGTCCAAGGTCAGCGTAGGACTGGCCACACAGGCCAGGCTAAGACTTAGAATTTTCTCCTGGAACTGGCCAGAAGAGTTCAATGCTCAGCTGCAGATTTCAGGAAGAAGCCCCTGGCCTCAGGAGGACAGAGCAGGGTTGTAGGGACCAGTCATGGGGGAGGGAAGACTGCTACAGTAATGCAGAGCTTGGCCAAGTGCCACACTTGTCCTCTGACCATACTGGCACAAAGCTGCCCTTCCCCAGGACCTCAGCCAACTCTCTGAATGTGACAGGAGTTTGCAGCCCTGGGGAGGAGGAATGGGCAGCCCCGCTCCTTGCCAGTCTCCCCACATCCAGTGGAGGTGCCGGGCACTGAGGCCTCGCAGCTCCTGGCCCTGGCCCAGCAGCTGGTCTTTGCTGACACACACACTTCATCTCTCAACAGTTTCATCGGCCACTCTCTTGGCAACATCATCATCCGATCTGTCCTCACACGGCCCCGGTTCCGGTATTACCTCAACAAACTCCACACGTTCCTGTCACTGTCTGGGCCTCACCTGGGGACCCTGTACAACAACAGCACCCTGGTTAGTACAGGTAAGACTCCGACCTTTTACTCCTCAGCATGAGTTCGAGGCATCAGGGACGTGATAGCAGAGGGGAGTTCTGGACGCAGTCCTGCAGCGTGGGGCCTCTTCCAGGCAGGGGAGGGTGGAAAGAGACCTGGGTCCCGAAACATTGCCCTTTATGAGCTCAGTGGCGTTAGATTCAATGATTTCCAAAATCACGTCTGCCTTCAAATTTCCATGAACAAAAAGGTCACGTCCTTAGGGTCCTTTTGGTAAAGTTTGACAAGCCATGACTCCATGATGGCTGGGACATGGGCTGACTCATGGTCAAGCTCCCTGTCAGATCTTTGGGAAGGCTCTGGCTAAGATATTTGGGCCTCTGCAACTTAGATTATACACTGTAAAATACAGATCCTATTTGCATGCACGTATGTTTGTGTATGTATACATCTGTACCTAACCATGTTTATGAAACATGCATGTAAACGTGAATGACATACATGTGTGGGTGTATAGTCCTCCCTCAGTATCTGTTAGAAATTGGTTCCGGGTCCCCAACAGATACCAAAAGCCAAAGGATGCTTAATTCCCTTGTCTAAAATGACAAGAGTATGTGCATATGCCCTGTGCAAGCCTCCTGCAGACTTTAATGAACTCCAGACCACTATTAATATAGTATGATGTGAACACTCAGCTAGCAGCTGTCATACTGTACTGCTTAGGGAACAAAGGCTAAGAAAATGTCCACGTTCCTTACCCCGTTTTCCAAATGATCGTGATCCTGCAGTTGGTTGACTATGCAGATACTGATCCAGAGGGCTCCCAAATGCAGTGGGTGGCAGTGTGTATCACAGCACTGCTAAGAATTAAGGAGAAGTTGGAATAAAGACATTGGAGGGTGAACAGCTTTCAGGGCAGGAAATGGCTGGAAGAGTGTTCAGGCAGAAGATGCGGTGCATGTAATAACTTAGAAGCACGGAGGAATCGGCAGACTGCTGGAGAGGTTATTATTAATATTATTATTATTTTAAAGAGAGAGGGACAGTGAGAGAGAGAGAAAGAATCAATTTTATTTAGTTTTTCACATGGCTTTCGTTGCTCCAACACATCATTGTGTACGTGGTGGTAAGGTTCAAACCCACACCTCATGCATGCCAGGCAAGCACCGCAACCGCC
Organism: Aplodontia rufa; assembly: GCA_004027875.1. NCBI lineage: Eukaryota > Metazoa > Chordata > Mammalia > Rodentia > Aplodontiidae > Aplodontia > Aplodontia rufa. The sequence continues at coordinate 33,408 of PVKS010008585.1, read as the reverse complement.
CAGCCACTGCTCCAGCATTTATTATTTTTTAAAAACACACACACACAGAATCAATTTTATTTAGTTTACATTGCTCCAACATTTAATTGGGTATGTGGTGCTGGGGTTTGAAGCTGGATCCTCGCAAATGTCAGGTGGGCGCCACAATGGCTGAGCCACTGCTCTAGTCCTGCCGGAGATTATTTGTGACAGAAATACAGTATGCCCTGGAGTGGGGATGCAGGAGATGATGGCTGGGGTATCCAGCCACAGCCCCAGGATGTAGGGCCTTCCATGACATGGCAAGACATTAGACTTCTGTAGACCATGTGGATGATGGTGGGGGATTAAACTAAGGCAATGTCATGGTTTATGGAAGCCCATAGGGATCCGTGGTCTAATGTAATGAGAAATATTACATTAAACCAAATTCCTGACAAATGCTTCATAGTCCCTGATTGTCCAAATCCATTAGGTGGCACTGGGGACACCTGCAATCGACTCCCCTCCCTGCCAGTCTCCCACCTGCTGCCGCACTGCCCTTCCTGTCCACACACTCAGGTGGTTTTCTCAGGGCAGTTTTGCTTTGAAGTTGCTTTAGGGACACTCATTGTGAGCGTGTGTTAATTGACACTTGGATACTTAGCAAGAAGTCCTGTCCTCTGCCCCTCTGGCCTTCCTTCGCTGATCCAGGAAACCATGCTGCCAGTATTGCCCCACACTAGTGTACCTGGAGTGTTTCCTGTAGCCCAATTCACTTTGCACACAGGCACGCGCACTTGGCTTTTGAAATAGACATGCACATCCTGCCTTGTTCATGTCCTTGTATTTCTGTCAGTTCCTGAGCTTGATGTGGTGACTCACCCGTATCAGTGTTAGTGCTCACATGAGCAGAGCTGAATGGGTGGGATCTGAAGTCGATTCTAGTTTTCCAGGATGCTAAATAGTCTAGAAGAAGCGTTCGTCCATGTTGGGGCTGTTTCCTCCAGCCTCCTCTTCAGAGGGAGTCTGAAGGATAGTTCATCGACAGCTCTGTGGCTCTGGAAGTCCCACATTGACTTGCAGGATGATTTTATGGCTACCCATACATAAGGATATAAACTTACCTCCAACTTCTTAATTTCTGCAAAAATACTTCTTGCTCTCTTCTTTATGAGTTAACGGCATTTCTTTTGGCTTTGTGTTGTTTTACATTTTGTTGTTGCTGTTGTTTATTGTTTTTGTCATTCTAGGCTTGTGGCTTATGCAGAAATTGAAGAAATCCGGGTCCCTTCTGCAGCTGACCTTCAGGGATAACGCCGATTTACGCAAATGTTTCCTCTACCAACTAAGCCAAAAAACAGGTGCGCAGTTCTCCGAGCAGCTGCGCTCACTATCTGCTCCCGAGGCACTCGTTAGCCCTGGTGCTGTGTGGGTTTGCTCATGTTGGGTGAGGTGAGGAGATCCAGGCAGTCGGGCCTCTTCTACCTTGGCAGGCTGCGCAACCTGGAAGCTCAGTTTCTCTCACCTGTCCCCACACGGCACGTGGCAGATGAAGGCCCAATGCGCACAGGATCACCGCAGCACGCCGAAGCGCCAGCTTCTGGTTCCCTTCAGCCTGTTGGTGTAAATGCAGAGGCTCAGCGTCTGTGTGCAGCCTCTCCAGGCACATATCAGCCACAGAAAGAGCACATGTGACCCAGCCCAGGCTCGGTGAGCCCAGGCTCCATCCCAGGTGCACTGCCCTCCACCCTTCTGTGAACCCTGTTGATACCGCTGCACCTCCAGGAATGCCAGCCAGCAAGGGCCCAAGCTGATGTGTAGTAGGGAACAAGTTCCTTTCCTCCTTCCTTCCTCTCCTTGACAAGTTCAATGCTCAGTTACTCCCTGTCTGGGAAACAGGACTGGTCAGAGTAGATGGGACTGTCATGTGGTCACCAGGAAGTCTCTGCTTATCCCAGCCATGGGGAGCTGAGGTGACCATACAGAGCTGAGCTGAAGTAGCACGAGGGGTCAGCTTATCCTCCCTGCTTCTAAGCCATCCAGCCATTGATGCAGGCTGAGCCCATCCTGTGGTCTTGGGATGCCGTCTTGGATGCAGAGACCCACCAGAGTAGAGACACTTGGCTGAGACCTTCACCCAACCTCTTGCACATCAGCGTCTGGGGGTAGAAAGGCCCTTTGCTGACTACTTGCACTCCGTGATTGGCTCTGGGCATTCAAGGTTGCTGTGATGACCCCTAGGCCTCTTCCTGGAGGACAGATCAGCAAGACCAGGCTGGGGCAAGGGCTGGGCTGGGGGATTATTTCCCATAAGGAGGTGACATAGAAGCAGAAAACTCAGACTCCCTCACAAAATCCTGGGTATTCCTGACCGACAAAGCACTTTATTTTCTTCTTTGCTCCTATACATGTTGCTTTTTTCTCATTGTTGTTGATCTATGTCTTTAGCATTCATGTCACCTTCCCTGTATGACACACAAGCCCCAGTGCAGTGACTTCTCAGCCTCCTGGAGACCCGTGCCAGGCCATTGCCCTGGGCTGTGCATGGCCCTCCCCCAGTGATGCCAGGGTCTTCCATTTCCTCATCTGCCCTCTTGGGAGAAGTCTGTAAAACGTGTTCATGCAGGGGGTAAGCGGAAGCCACCAGGGCCAGCCACTCACCCAGCTGCTTGTTACAGGGCTGCAGTATTTTAAAAACGTCGTTCTGGTTGCTTCTCCCCAAGACCGCTATGTGCCATTTCATTCAGCCAGGATCGAGATGTGCAAAACCGCCCTGAAAGACAGACACACAGGTAAGTGGCATTTGATTCTTTTTAGGGACTTCTGATTTAAAATCAAAACTAATTCATGACATCGACTGTTCTTGTCAGGGCTCTGGCTCACGCTGGAGCGGAGGGCAGGGCAGGCCAGGCTTGTGTGAGTGGGTGCACACATCTCGATGCGCTCACTTGGAATCTCCTTTGTTTAGCAGACCATGGGGTTTCCATTCCTCTCCTGTGTGCAGCCACTACAGTAGAAGGGTGGGAGGGCTCCTTGTCTCAGCTAGAGGATAGCAATGGGTGATAATTGCCAGTGAGAAGGAGTCGTGGCACAGAGGTGGAGTAGGGCACGGGCAGAGCCAGGGAGGACCCGCAGACATGGTGCCTGAGTCGGTGTTTAATACGGGAGCTGTACAGGCACCAGTGTAGAGGAATGGCTGGATTCTGGTTTCCTTTGATTTGGTTGATTTCTGTTAGGCATCTGGGTTTTTTTTAAAAAGTAAGTGCTGTTTCTGTCATATTTTAACTCATTTTAAAAAACAGTCTGTCAAAGGTCCAAAGATTTGGTACTAATGTGTAAATAGGTAGAGTCAACATTTCCACTGGGGCCTCGGAAAACCAACAGGAATTTTGATGACAAATATTAAAAAATATTTTTCATACATAAAATAGCATTTGTTTTTACTGCTTGATATATGCACCAGAGAGTAAACTAGAGAACTTCATAAAATGATACTGTTTTTTGGCAAATGCTCACTTATAGGACATTTGGAAAAGTTGGATCTATTTCAACCAACATGATCCTATCTAAGGCACTGGTACGGCTACTCAGCTTTCATTTATTTCTAGTCTCCTTTTGTGCATGTTATGTTAAAAGTCAAACTGTTGCATCACAATTCAGTTTCACATGACGCCCTTCATTTCTTCATTTGTCTATGTTAAAATATCAAATATGGGCATATTTGTGCAATTGGCTTTATTATGGATATATTGCAATTGAGTTAGCAATATCCTCTTCTTCGGGCATGTAGGTTGCTTCCAGAACTTCCAGAAGACTTCACAGATTTGATAGAAAGTGTATTGTGGAAATAGCTTTTGTTTGTGTGATTATTTTTGTTTTTTTGTTTTGTTTTGTGTTTTATAAATCTATGATATCGAATTGGATCCCCAGTTGTTATATTATTGAAGGAAAGATATTCTTGAGTTAATATTCTTGAAAATCTGACCCATCTCCCATTGTGTAAATAAAGGTTCACTTATGTGCTGTGCGGCTGCCTCCCTGCTACCTTGCAGAGTTACGTCAAGTGGTCATGACACGTGTGCCCTGGAAGGTCTCCAGTGTGCACACAGAACGTCTACCGTGGTTTAGAGTAGCAGAGCTTCACCCTGTGGTCACCAGGTGCCAGCACACAGGTGCTCATGGCTTATCTCATCCAGTCTCCCGGTCCTCCCTCTGTCCTCTTTCCCTGCCCCCTGCAGAGAGGACAGCCACCCACTGAGAAGCCCTCTCCCTTCTGCCAAGGTGTTAGGTGCACAGGCCCACAAAGCCCTGCCTGGAGCTCCCTTCTGACCCTTGGCCTCTATTTCACATTTGCTTCATAAACATCAGGAGGGAGGAGTTTGGAAACGGGTCTGTGAGCTCCACCCAGGTGCACCTCCTGTTCTCTAGATTCCAATGCTAACTTCTGCACCAACTTCATCTTCTTCTCCCTCCTTCCAGGGCCGGTTTACGCGGAAATGATCAACAACCTCCTGGGCCCTCTGGTTGAAGCCAAGGACTGCACATTAATCCGACACAACGTGTTCCATGCCCTGCCCAACACTGCCAACACCCTGATCGGCCGAGCTGCTCACATCGCGGTGCTGGATTCGGAACTTTTCCTAGAGAAGTTTTTCTTGGTGGCGGGACTCAACTACTTCAAGTAGCGGCTTAGAGGGAGCAGGCCTGGGGTGACCCGCCAGAAGTGCTTAAGATGAACTGAGGGCTTCTGCTGAGGCATGCTTCCTCTGCTGTGCCAGGGTGGAGCCACAGGAGGAGGAGTGGGGATGGAGGCTGGGTGGCATTGAATCATAGAGGTGCTTCCGTTTTAGGGATTTGGGAAAGCGGAACAAATAACATAATTGACAACAAACTTTGTTTGAATTTGTCTAGCCACCTGGAGTCTCCTTCAAGATGCTTTCCAGGAAAACTATGAGAAAATAAAGAAAGAATTCTTGGAGTGGGGGAGCCCACCTTTTTCACCCTCACAGCTCACAGAGAGGTTGCTCCAATTTAACTAGTATTGTCCAACATGTTACTAGCTCATAGCTTTATCATTTTTGATTAAAGTAAGTGCACACAGCATTTCAGAACTCAGGTTAACCTCTGTGCAGAAGTGGATCATATTCGTGTAAATAGAATCCCTACTGGATCCCAATGTGCCACTTGCTCAAACAAAACCTGGCAACCACACTCTTGTTCTCCCTTCATGTTTTCCAAACAAGGGACAAATGAATGAGTGGCAACTAAGTCCCCATTTTGTTTTGTCACAGCAGTGGGTGGGGTGACTACTTAAGAAGGGGTAGGGGTGGCACTTTTAGTCAATACAAGTTTGTTACAAACAAAAATAACTTCTAGGGAACTTCCTGAGTAGCTGCCCCACCTGCTTCCTCAAACTCTATGCATAGCCTGGTCTGAGAGTTATTTTTGTGATTGCTTTCATCTCCGTGGGAGGGAAGACCCAGTGAGACTACACCTAGTCGAGGGGGCATGAGATGTTCGCATGTGTGCTTGAAGCTCCCGCGATACTTCCAAAGAAATGCTGTTAGCACTGGATGCAATTGCAAAAAAAAACTAAAACCATTAACACGGCCAGCTGCTTCTCTTCTCCCTGGAAGGAGAAACATCCCAATGGAGGAGTGCTGGGTGAAACCTCAGGGGAGCTCTCGGAAGGGTGCTGGATATATCTTCCAATTGAAATGTCTTCTTGCCTTAGGAAAATAAAGGGCTAGGAAAGTCACCACTGGTAAAATCTGATAGATGTCAGGGGCAAAAGTAGGATCAGGCTGGAGAATGAAAGCCAGTGGAAGACTCAACTTAAACCGGCATTGGTAAGTGATTTTATAGGGAACGTGTGAAAATAGCCAGGGGGGTGAATAAGGTCCCAAGGCTGAGTACCCTGTGTGTGCTTAGGGAAGGCTTGTGAATCATTCATTCATATGGAAGGAATGCCTGAGCCAGGAAGGCAGAGTTGAATAACAAGAGGTGACACTCCTGCCTCTGCACAGTGTCCCTTCTGCAGTGCGGAGGCTGGTCACAGATGCCATGGTAATAAGGCCAAGTGGACCTGGGCTCATCCGAGAATTGTAGATGCTCCGCATTAAGCCACATGTAGACAGTGGGGAGCAAGTCCAAAACGGCGACTTTGCAGGCGAGAGGACTTGTGCGTTTCTTACAAACAGCAGTGGTGGTGGGGCAGCATCAAATATTTTGCAAAGACAAATCAACACGGTGAATGTGGAATGTGGAATGTGAGTCTTTCTGGATTTTCGTCGTATCCTGGTCTTAAACACTGGGTTTGCTAACCCACTGGGTGATTTTCCTGAGTTCCCAAGCTGGTGCTGGCATAGACTCTGGCTGCTCATGACCAGCTCATGTTTTCTGGTCATGGGGCCCACGACTGTGTGTCTTCTGGCCCAGACAAATGCTTGTGCTCAGTGTGGGACTGGAGGTTTGTAGCAACTTCTCTCTGGCCGTATGAGGAGCCTGTCCCCCATGAGGAGTGCATTCCATGCCATCTTTCCAATTCCCATCAGCAACATGTGTCTTTCTCTGGTCATCTGAAAGACTGTGTAGCCAGAAGTTACAGAGCCAGGATGAATCTGATGATCATCATCTTTTCCAACAACCAGATGCCATTTTTAACTTCAATCTGCTGTCTGGACCCAGAACTAATGCAATAAGCGTCCAGCTGCATGGAGCACCTCTTTTTTATAGGGGTGTCCTGTTGTCTTTGTAAACCCCCTCTGGCCTCTGCGCATCTTATAATTGTGTAGAAAGTACATCTCTATATTGTAAATAAGAGTGTCGAGTGTTGTGTGTCATGCCTCATTTGAAAAGGCTTTTTTACGTCTCTTTCTATGGAAGTATAGATATCTAATATATATGCATAATATATATATATGTATAATGTAAAACAGGGACATTCTATTATTGATATAAAAACTATAAACAAAACGCCTGCCAACGTAATGGTCTAGTATGTCTTCATTTTCAATATATTTTTTGTGTGTTTTTTGTTTGTTTATATGATTTGTTGTTTCCCCAAAGTAGTTAGAAATAAAATTACCAATATTAAGATCATTCAAAATTTCTTGTTCATGAGCCAAATAAACACAGGGAAGCAGATGTAAGCCTCAAGTTCTACTGGAGCAGACGGAAGTGCTTGGTGGCAGGTTTGGAGCAGGTGGAGTGCTTTGAACATACGGGGAGTTGGAGAGAGAAAAGCCACCTGTTAGTGTGTTTGCACAGGTCACAGGAGGAACTGAGGCCAGGTGGGCACACAGAGGTGAGACACACAGTCCTGCTCTCAGAGAATGCAGGGTGTCATAAGGATGTGACCTACTACGAGTTCTGAGGGAGGCATGGGCAGGTGCAGGGGTCTAGAAACCCAGTCTCTGTTGCTGGAGAAGGCCCAGGAGGCAGCCTGATAGACCACCCCAGGCATGAGTCCGGTCCTGCCAGTTGCTGTGATTCTCGTTCTGCCGTTAGCATATTCATACACTCAGCAGATGTGCATGGAGGCCCTGCTCTAGCTAGGGATAATATGGGTAGGTCCATCAGCTCATGGTCTAGCGGGGAACAGGGCCCACCAAGAGGGGATTCTGTGGGGGTCCTTATGAGTGCCGCAGAAGGAAGCCTTGCTTTCACCAAAGATGCAGGCTACTGGTGGTAGGAAAGGCCTCATGGTGTGGAAGACTTGGTGTGGAAGCCAAGACATGAAGACTGGATTAGAGGTGGCCTTGGAGGGAGAGAGACAGAGTGACAGAGACAGAAAGAGGCAGTCAGTGCGCTGGGAACCTATGTGCTCTGGAACGGCATATGTGGAACACCTCTGAGCACAGAATGAAAAGAGTAGCAAGAAGTCACACCTCTGGTGAGAGTTTCTTCATGTCAGCAGGAAGTCTCCAAGACTGACACTAATGGAACTGAGGGCCCTGGAAGTCACATCTGCCTGTCATCAGGCTTCTCGCCTAGGCTGGCTCTGGGGAGCTGCCTCCTGTCCCGTGAGAATCTGGGGCTGCACCCCACTGTTGAGCCTCCTTTTGAAGGGCACAGTAGCAGTCTGTGCTGGCAGGGCCTAGAGAAATGCAGGAGCAAGTGGCATCGGATAAACAGGCCCAGAAGAAGGAAGAGTGCATTGACTAAAATGATTTTTTTTCCATGCTTGTAGGCAGCCGAGTGGAATTCCTGTGTTGATATTTGAAATAACCCCCTTAACTACTCTTGGATACAATAGCTTTTACATAGGAAAAAAATAAAACTACTTTCATTCTCAGTTTACATTTGAGCAATCTGTGGCCCCACCAGATGGGGGTCACTTAGTAAAACACAATCCTTCAACAGGACTGTTTTCCCAGACAGCCTGCCAGGAGCCAGGTGTTGGTCCTAAAACGTCCACCCAGTCCTGATGGAGTGCTTGTGTGCAAGGGGCCGTGAGCAGTGACTCAGAATCCCAGGCACAGTTGTGATGGCAAAAGCCAGGTCCAGAAGGCTCTTAGAGGAGCCCAGGGGAATCACCCAAGTAGCACCAGGAGGGACAAGAACCAAATAGAAGAGCAGGTAACAGGACTTTCCAGAGAGAAGAAAACCATGTGGCGGTGCAGGGCCTGAGGGAAATAGGATGATGTCATCTCTAAGCACAAAGCTGCTGTTGAAACCTTGATTTTGTGCATTGGCAGGACTCCAAGTGCAGTGGCCAGTTTTTAAAATTTGAAGTATCTTTTCACATTTTTATTGGTGCATTATAGTTGTACATAATGACGGGATTTGTTGTGCCAGATTTATACATGCACACAACGTAACAATATAATTTGGCCAGTTTTCCTCCCCAGCATTTCCCCCCTTCTTTCCCTCCTCCCACCTGATGGTCTCTTTCCTCTACTTATTTCCCTTTAATTCTTTTTAACTTACAGTTTTTATTGATTACTTAGGAACTATTTAGTGTCTCATAAGTGCAAAATATACTTTATTTTTTCTAATCCTTCCCTTTTCCCTTCCCCATTTTCCTTTCATCCTTCCTCCTCTCTCCTCTACTAGGCTTCCTTTAGCTCATCTATTAGTTTGTATTTGATTGTTTCTTTATATAATTTTATCCTCCCCCTTTCCTTAATTTGACTCTAGCTTCCACATATGAGAGAAAGCATTTGAACTTTGAGTTTCTGCATTTGGCTAATTTCACTTAGTATGATATTCTCCATTTCCATCCATTTACTGGCAAAGGCCATGATTTAATTCTTTTAATGACTGAGTAGAACTCCATTGTATATATATAGCACACTTTCTTAATCCATTCAGTCAATGGTGGGCATCTGGGTTGATTCCATAATTTAGCTCTTGTGAATTGTGCTGCTATTAACATCGATGTGGCTGTGTTGCTGTAATATGCTTATTTTAGATCTTTTGGGGAAAAATGCAGGAGTAGGAGCTGGGTAATATTGTGGTTCCATCAATTATTTTATGAGGAATCTTCATACTGCTTTTCAGAGTGGTTGAACTAGTTTGCCATCCCTCCAAAAACTTTATCGCACTGTGTGGTTTGCTTTTAGTGTTGATTTCTAAGAATTTTCCCTAATCAGAGCTACCAGGTATATTTGTGCAGATGGTGTGAAAGAAAGAAGAGAGGCCAGAACAAAGAAGACATAGATGCAGGGTGGTGCTTTCTTCCATCATCTTTGCAAGGTACCCTGTGTCCTCAGGAAAGATGGACACTCTTCTCTAACTGGAAGTTAAATGTCATTTGCTAACATCTGGATCAATCTTTTAATTTTTTCATTGTTTTTATTGAGCATATATTTTGTGCTGGGTGCTGTGCTAGGCTATGGAGATATTAACCTAAATCATTTAATCCACTTAAAGAGGATCTGGGAGGATGATAAAATATGGTGTTTTAGTTTTATCTCTTATGTTTAATGTAAAATCACAGGATCTCAGAATCAGAAGAGGAAAAATGAATTGTTTAATTCTGACCCTACCTGGCATTTAGCATCCTGAGCTATCTATCAGCTCTTACCACTCCACCTCACCATATAGGTCTCATCTGTGTATTATAAAATACACATTAGGGGCAATAGTACATGGATGTGATTTTTCACATAAAGAGCTTAAAGAAGTTCTCAGATGCCTTCCCAAGACTTTGTGTCCCTTCCTCATTTTTTTAACCTTTTTTCTTTACTTTCTTTAAATGTTTCCCTTGGTACTTGGGCACTGTGCATAATGCTAATGGTGTCTCAATAGAAAACTGTGGAAAATCCAGAGAGGAAAAGCTAAGCCCTCCTAGGGCTTCTTCCATGGTGAACAGGAGCAAGGGACTGTCGTTGAACAGTTCCGGATGCCAAACTTTACAAATGAACTTTATGGGAACATCGTCCCAGCAACTTTGATCACACAACTGAATGCTCTGACACAGACACCGAGCTTCTAGGTAGTGTGAATGCATGGGTGTTGCTTGGCTGTGCTTTCCAATCACTAAACTGGTAATGCTCCTACATTTGATCTTTCCTTATGTGGCTCTGAGACACAATCTTCAAACCTAAAACTTCATAACTGGTCAGAGTCAGAGACATTGAGAGGTAAAATTAACATGGACTCTTATTTATCAGATTGTAAAGAAATGGAAATAGCATGCAGTGATCAACTTGTGTTCGCTGGGTTTTGCATGTACGGTTTAACTTAACCCTTAAAGCCTACACACACCACACAAATGGTGCAAGGAGAAGCTGAGTGGCTTCCCTGTGGTCACACAGCCCAGCGTGGAAGAGAAAACACTGAACCCTGAGCCTCACTCTGGTGTTTGTTTATTCTGCAATTCCTCCAATCCAGAGAACACTTCATTGTACAAGTCACACATCTTGTTTAAGTGACAGCCAACGTTCAAGGCACTGGCTCCTAAACCATGGGCCTTATGAAATTCTATTACAATATAGTCCTATATGAGGCACTGACTTGATCAATTAGGTGACTTCAGAAAAGTTATTTGGTGGGTGACAGAGGTGGCTTTGTAGAGCAATGCCCGTGAGTGTCGTTAGGTGACTGGCTGACCTATTGCATCATCTGTCCCTCAACCACTCTCAAGGTTCTCTTTCTCTTCCTGCCAACGTCTCTTCCCACAAACCATGATGCTTTTCCACCCCTAGTTCCACCTACAGTTTCCGTCTCTTTCAACTCTTCCACGTTGTGATGGCTGATCATATTCATCGGGAATCAAGTCCCTAGAGAACAGGTTTGAAGCTGCACCAAAGTCTCAGATTGAAGCCGAGCCCAGGCCTTGCCATCAGAGCTGAGCTTTCTCCTGGTCTCATTGGCTCTCTCTTTCTCATTTCTTATGATCACCTGTGTTCTTGTAGGTCATCCACAGTGCACATCTGTCCATGGTATCTGGGAAACCTGGTGCCCCACACTGATCCATACAGAATGATCATTCAACAGGTATTAGTCTGAAGCTCCTGTTTCTTCTCTGGCCCCTCAGCTCATCCACTGCAACTGATTCTGAAACAGAAACTGCTTGTCATTGGCTGTGTTTATTCTCTAAGCCTCTGAAATTGCAAGAAGAGAAGGGTCTCGTGCGGTGAGATGTCACAGTGGAGCTTTTCATGGTGGAAAGAGCCTGTTCCGTCATCCGTAGGATACACTTAGAGATGCCCATGTGGAAAGGAATTGGTTGTGGACGAGACAGGAGGTCTAGAGCAGTGCATGTTGTACAGTAGGTATTTGAAAATCTTGGAGGGGTGGCTTTGGAGTGGTTTCTAGCAAAAGAGTGGCTTTTGGCAAGTTTATCCAAAGATATTTTCTATGTGGCTTCAAAGTAATTCCTGCATGATGGCTTGAGGGAGATTACCTTGTCTGGAATTTTAGGCGTAAGCTTCCAGCTGTCAGAACATTCCAAAACTCCAGGAGCCTCATAACTGATCTTGTATGATTGGTTGATCTATGTAATAGAACTAACTGTTTTCTTGCTCAGGGATATCGTAAACCATTGTTAGGTCGAGAGCCAAAGAAAGGCCACAACTTGACCTAATTTTAGGTGTTTCAAGCTGAATTCTGTAAATGTCACTCAATTCGTTCATATTGCATCAAACTGACAAGACATCCTGGAAATGTCCTTTAGCCCAAGGATAAACTTGTTGCATATGGTGAAATACCTTGCTTCACCCTTCATTCCCTGCTGGAGTTTAATAATAACCAAGGGTTGTCTGATAATGTATGTGAAGGTCTTCATATGTGCATGTATTTTTTTTTCTTTTTCTAAAAAGTGGATCTCACTTGGTCCCACATTCTTTTTTCTTCATGTAACCTTACTTGAATGCCTATGATTTTACTTTCATTCATGATTTTCCCATACCTCATCTCTGAGCACATCTTCTGCAAACAGGGAGTGTTCAGTCTCTGTTTGGCTCAGTGCTAGCATTGGTGGCTATATAACTTCATGAGATGGGACCCTGCAGTTTGGCCTGGTTGGAGGAGACAATGTCCACATAAATAGTCCCAGGCAGTGTGAGGCAGGGGAGTAGGTGGGACATAGGCAATAGTTTCCTTCTGTGCCTCTAAAAGCAGATCAAGTTCCGTGTTACTGGACTTTTGATATCTCACCTTGGTCTGGGGACACTCATGTTGACCATGTCACTAAAGTGGGGTTTCAATGCTTTCTTGCTGCTGCCGTTCCAGGACTGTGTCTACCCAGATCTACAGATAAAAGACACATTCCGCAACCCAGCCTGTGAAGAAACACCTCCCCCAGGGTAGCACGCTGCCTGTTTGAAATACAAAGTCTTTGGATGCTTTGTGATAAAGCTTGCCCTTCTTTTCAAATTAATGCACAATAACAGATGAGCAATAAATAAAAGTCACACCGATAGTGTCCACAGCATTGCCACGTCTAAATTTGGCCAAGGGAACCAGCCTGTGGCTTCTGCTCACTGATGGCGTAAGGCAGGACTCTGAAATGCATTCCTTATTTCATTTTGTATTTATTTCCAAATGTGAACTCCTACATTAGAGCAGGTGAAGAGAGGCAGGGTCTGTTTTCCATGGTCCCTTCTTCAGAAACAGAACCTGAATGTGCAGCTTGATGCCACTGTGACTCCTCCTGCAAATTTACTCTGTTGATAGTATCTGTGTGCTATAATCGCAGTGTCCTGTGCGCCCTTGTAAACTGTCTGTGAAGCCACCACCCGCATAGTAGCAGTCATTAGTTCCCGTATGCGTCTACTGTTTCTCTACATGTGCTTCTTGGTTGGCTTTGTGTAATTTGTGATGTGTATAAATGATAAATAACAACAATAATAAAAAAGACCCTTTGACTTTCTTTCTTCAGAACTTCATGTTTATGAAGTGTGCAGTGGCCGCTCTTTAGGAATGCAGTCGGGGGGAAGGAATTATTGTACACTTGGTCAGAAGGGACACGGGTAGGGATGTTGCTTCTGGGGTGCTCACTATCAGAAGGGGTGTCCTAGGTGGCTGCCAGGACAGTAGGGACTCCTGGAGACCAGGTCAGGGAATGGGGTTGCCTTTCAACACCTGAAGACTCAAGGCTTGGCCTCCATGTTCCTTGTGCCAGGCACTCAGATTCTAGCAGGCAGAGCAGGTTCCCCACGTGTTTCTGGAGGCAGGCCCGCCGGTTCCTGGGGAGTGTGTCTTCATGGCTGGAGCAGCTGTGGTGGGAGTGAAGCCCATCCGTTGTTTCATGCTCTCCTGAATGACCTCTCATGATGAGTGTCATGCCTCTGTCCATCCTCAGGAGAAAATACCTGTGACTATACCCTCGCCTGGTAAATGTTAGAAATAAAATTATTAAAAATCCTGAGGTGCTGTAAGAAAATCAAACATGTGCCCGGAAGTGGGTAAGCAAGGCAGACTTTATTTCTGCAGAAGGGTGTGCTCATAGGGGTCCTATGAACAAGGCACGCTTGAGCTGGTAGTCCACCCGTTAGATCTCTAATCTGACACAATCCTACTGTTCACTCCAAGGAGCTCAGGGGTACACTCTGTGCAAATGGTAATATAAAATTGGGGTGGGTACAGGAAAGAGCTGTGGGTGTAATGGGATATCTGAGAAGGAGTTTAAAAACAGATAATCTCTGACCACATGCTTCCTGACCTCAGATGGATTCCTTTAATATGCGAACCTTAGGCTACATTCCGCAAATGAACCATCAGACTTCCTATTTCTCACAGAAAGGAGGCCCCAGGCAGATCTGCAGTCCATTTCTCAGGCTGCCTATGCCCCTTGACCTCAGCCCCATCAGCTCAGGGGACCAAGGATGGACAAGTAAGCTAACAACAGAGCTTAAAGAGTCAATGTCCCACAGACAGGTGGTCAGAGAGCGTGCTGTGGTGTGGCTAAGTGGTGTCTTCAAGGCTCCTGTGTTAATGCAGGAATATTTAGAGGTGAAGGATTAGCTTATGAGGGTCGTGACCTGATCAGTTCATCCGAGTGTGAATGGACTGATTGGGTGGCGAGTGAGCAGCTGGGATGTCGTAGGAGTGGGTGGGCCACTAGGCCTGGGTTCTGGAAAGGTTCATCTTCGCTGTGGCTTCTTTTCCTCTCTGCTTTAGTTAGTATTTTCACTGATGTGACTAAAAGACCTGAGGAGAACAATTTTAGGAGACAAAGTTTATGGGAGCTCATGGTTTCAAGGTCTTAGTCCTTAGAAGGCCAGCTCCATTCCTTGGGGCTCCAGATGAGGCAGAATGTCATGGTGGAAGAGTGTGGTGGAGTGAAACAGCTCACATAATGATCATGATGATCAGGAAACAGCGAGAAACTCCACTCCAGATGCAGAATACACCCCCCAAAGGCACGCCCGCAACGCCGACCTCTTCCAGCCACATCCTCCCAGCCCACAGCTGCCAGTTAAGCTCTCTTGGGATCCACTCACTAATTGGGTTAAGACTTTTACAACCCAATCATTTCATCTAAGCCTTTCTGCATTGCTGCACATGAGCCTTTTAGGGGCACCTCAAATTCAAATCATAGCGCATGCTTTCTGTTTCCTGTCTGCCATGAGCAGGGTATCATTTCTCCTCCACATCTTCAGCCATGATGTTCCACCCTGTCTTAGGCCCAAAGCAATGGAGTCAGCCATCCGTGTTCTAAAACTATGAGCCCCAAATAAACGTTTCCTCCTCTAAGTTGTTCTTGTCCTGTATTTTGGTCATGGGGATGAATATCTGACTAACAGAAATAAAGCAGGGGTACAGAAAACTGTTCAAGCTACACAGGATCTCTCCAGTGTCTAAAATGGAGAATGTTGTGAGCATCCGGCTTATATAGCAAGAAGAGCAAAAGAAAAATCAGTCATGGCCCTGCCAAGAAGGATACAGTGAGAAGATGCCCTGCCCCTGGTAGCCAGTCCCTGTAGCTGCCCCAGGTTCCCACTCCCTTCCATGTATCACAGGAGACAATAATATATGCCCAGTTCCCAAAAAAGAGGAGTTCAAAATTATGTGAATTATAGTGAAAAAAAATTATGTTCCATCTTTTATAAGGTCTCTTAGATACCTTATTCCAGGCATGACAATGACACAGGGAAGGTCTTCTTCAGATTCTATTTCTGCAGTTTAGACAAAAAGAAGCTGAGGATATGGGAGGTCTAAAACATTAGCCCCAGATTTTCAAGATAATTACTGACCAAGATAAGACATAGCTCTAATTTTAACCAAACATTTTGCCAATTTCCGGAACCTGAAACTGATGTGAACAACTAGAAGGTGTTGGGGTGAAGTTGCATGGATTTGAAGTCAGAGATCACAAAGCACACTCATCTCCATTCTTCTCTCTCTCTCTCTTTTTTTTTAAGGGAAAGGGAGAGAGAGAATGAGTGAGTTAGAGAGAAAGAGACTATTTTATTTATTTTCCCTTCTGGCCTTTGTTTCTCTGACACGTAGTTGTGTATGTGGTGCTGAGGTTCAAACTTGGTCCTCATGCATGCCAGGTGAGCTCTTGTTCAATGAACCACAGCTCCAGTCCCTTCTATTGAGTTCTTACCTAGCTAGGTGGGAGGATCCCACTGGTGCAGAGTTTGGTCGAGATCCTATCACTAACGAATGGAAACACCAGCATTCCATCTCTCACCTGGCTGTCCTGTCCATTAGTATGTCAGTGGCAATGCAGTTGAAGGAATGTTTTACAGTGGCTTGACACCTCCAGGAGCAGCATCCCCAGTGAGTCTTGATGGGGAAGCTGCGGGGATCCCAAGCACAGCAGGAATGGAGGGCAGGTGTGGAGAACAATCTAAAACAGGCCTCGAGCATCTATTTCAGGAATCCTTAAGTCTCTGAGAAAAGCGATAGGCAGGGACATGTGCAGGGACATATAGGGACCTCAATGTTCACTGGAAAACTGTTGACAATCCTACGAGCCTGTGCGGTCACCCATGGCTGATGACCTAGGGGATCCTGAGTGTACTATGGGGTTGGTCTCCAAGGCCCTCTCCCCCTCCCGATGTCCCATGAGACCTTGCTCCTTCTTGCCTCCTGTGACATCCCTTTTTACCTCCCTCCTACCCCCGTACTTCCTTCCTGCCTGCTTTCTTTCTCCTGCCCCAATAGGCAGCTTCCCACGGCTTTCTTGTGGCCACTCCATCTTCCCCATGCCCCTCCAGAGAGCTGGAGGCTCGCTCCTTCCCCTTCTTCTGGCTTTTATCCCCAATCCACTTTCTCTGGAGCTTTCCTAAAATCCCACTGCTCATAAGCCCTGCCCAGAAACCCCAGAGCCCAGATCCTGCTTCAATTCGCCCCTGAGCACTCAGCACCCTGGGGCTCAGACCTGCTCATTAACCATCTTTCCTCACCAGAGTGCCATCTTCATGAAGGCAGGGAGCCAGGCTGTGCTTTTGGCCTGCTGTGCCCTTCTGAACTGCAGTACCCAGGGCCATAGTAGTCCCTTACTTAAACTTTGCTTAGTGAGTGAATGAATGGGTCTCTGACTCACTGGGTCCTGAATCGATATTGACCAGCAAATCCTGAAGCCAGCTCTTTCTGCAGTCTCGCTGTCTTCCTCGGGCAGTTCTGCCCAGGCTTCCGGATCTGGAAGGAACCTGCAGCCAGCGGGAAATGCAGCCTGCCCAGAGCTCCCTTTCGGGGTGACTTGCCTGGGGCCCTGTTAGCGGCGGAGACTGATATCAGTGGCCTGCAGAGGGCGCCGTGAGCCCAGTAAATGCTGAGAGCTCACTGAAGCTTGGCTGCTGAGCTCCTGCTTCCAAATGTTTGCTTGGAATTTGAGCAAGAAAAAGAGAAAATGGAATTTGATTTTGAAAGCAAACAAGGAGCATGAAAGTCAAGAATTTTGAATTAGTGAGGGGCAGCATGACATTTTAGGATCTGCAGCTGGGATCAACGTGACGGATGGGTTCATTCTGATCCAGTGGTATGAGCCATCATGCTTGGTAATGGGAATCTGTGAGAATAAGCATTCACTTTTATGTGATCCTGGTCTGTTATCTACTAGAAAGTCGCTTTCTCAGAATAAGATGCCTGGAATTCCTTTGAATTAAAAGGGATTCTCTTGCTTCATGCATGGGTAGAGGTAGAATTTTTTAGGATATTTTTTGTAGAATCTGTTCATTCTTTCATTTCATAATATTTATTGAAAACAGAATGTTCCAAGTCTGTGGTGTGTGTGTGTGTGTGTGTGTGGTAGTGAATGCTGAATCCAGGGGCACTTAACCACTGAATTACATCCCCATCCCCTTTTATCTTTTATTTTGAGACAGGGTCTGGCTAAATTACCCAGGATGGCCTCCAACTCACAATCCTCCTGTCTTAGCCTCCAGGGGCCTGGGGTTTACAAACATATGCCACTGTGCCTGGTCCCGGCTGTTTTAACTATCTGAGAGTATCAGCTGTCCAAATAGACAAGCTCCTTGCTTCAAAGAAGTTTGCTTTCTAGTGAGGGATTTGCACAATGATGACAAACACTATTATAGGAAGAAAATTGGTGATTATTAGTAGAGCCTCCTCCAGAAAGTTTCCTACTGCCCAGATCTGGAGTTACTTCTTTCTCTCTTTTCTTTGTGGTGTTCTCCATCTTGCTCCAGTTCACACAGTGTTGGTTCTAATTATATCACTGATGCATGCTTAATGTTTCATTAAGAGTTTGTCAAATTGAATAACAAGGGATGATGGCTGGACTGACTATGCATGAGGGTTAGAACAGAGTGACCTTCTAGGTTTCTAGTGTCCTCACCTACAGAACAGCAGCAGGAGCCACCGGCACTGCACTGTACAAAGTGGCAGGGGAAATCGAGTCCCCAGCTGCTGCGTGATCTTGGCCCTCATCATTCTTTAGTTTTCATTCTGGGGCTATTGCTCATCTCTCCCCCATGACATCCCTGCAGGGAGCTCAGACTATCTATCCTGTTGCCCCAAAATATGAACAGGGAAGGAGAAAAAAAGTTGTGTGGAAATAAGCAATTAAGACTTGTCTAAAAAGGCTTTACAGCCTCAATGCAATCCACATTAAAATACCAGTGATGTTCCTACAGAATAGGAGAAAGCAATGCTAAGATTCATATGGAAGAACAAAAGACCCAGAGTAGCCAAAGCGATTCTGAACAAAAAGAGTAGAGCTGGAGACATCACAACACTTGACTTTAAACTATGTTACAGAGCCGTCATAACAAAACAGCATGGTGCTAACATAGAAAAGGACATGAAGACCAATAGGACAGGACAGAAGACAGACAAACTGACATGGCTAGTCACCCAATTCTTGACAGAAGTACAAAAATTACACCTGGGACAAAAGACAGCCCCTTTAACAATGGTATTAGAAAAATTGAGTATCATGTGTAACAGATTGAAGCTTAATGCCTGTCAATCATTCACAAGAATCAGATCAAGGTGAATCAGACCTAGGAATTGGACCAGAAATATTGCAACTTCTAGGAAAAAAGCATAGGAGAAATGCTCCAACATATAGGCATAGGTATTACTTGTGCCATAGGACTCTTACGCCTCAGGGAACAACAGCCAGAATCAAGAAGCAGGGTGGCTTCGGTACAGCAAAAGACGGAACCAAGGGCTTGCAGAGAGTCTACGGAACGGGACAAAACCTTCATCAGTTCTTCTTCTTTTTTTTTTTTCATCAGTTATTCCTCTGACACTAGATTAATATTCAGACATATAAAGAACTCCCAAAATTTCACAGCAGTGAAATAAAAAACCCAATCAATAAATGGGCAATAAGCTAAACTTCTCACTAAGGGAAAGTGCAAATGTCCAACAACTATAAATAATATGCTCAACCTCACTACCCATCAGAGAAATGCAAATTAAACTACAGAGGGTTCATCTCACTCCAGTTAGAATGGCAATCTTCCAGAAAACAATAAATCCTGGGGAAGATGGAGGAGCAGGGAGGGAGATTCTTACACCCTGTTGGTGGGATTGTAAATGACCACAGTCACTGAGGAAATCATCTGGGAGGCTCTTCAAAAGACGAGGAATGGGACCACCATATGACCTAACTACCCCACTCCTCAGTATTTATCCTGAAGAATTAAAGTCATCCTATTGCAGTGATACATGCATACACGTTTATTGAGGCAAAAGTCACAGTAGCCAAGTTGGGGAATGAGCCTGTGTCCATCCACATCTGTTTTACTAATAAATAAAGAAAACATGGTACGTATACATAACTGAGTTTTATTTAGCCACAAAAACAGAACATTATGTCATTTGCAGGAAAATTTTTGGAACTGAAGGGCTTTGTGTTATGTAAGCCGGACTCATTAGGCCAAGGGTCATATGTTTGTGTGTTTGTTTGTTTGTTTTTCTCATGTGTGGAAACTAGAGGGGAAAAGGGTAAAAACATGAATTTCACAACAATCAAATTCCAAGGGGGTCAAGAAAGATCAGTGGAAAGGAGTTGGGTAGAGTAAGAGAGATCCTGGGAAAGGAAATTGATCAAATGATGTGCATGAGTTGATTTGCCACAACGAAACCCACTATTGTGTGTAATTATTGTACACCAATAAACAATTGTAAAAGAAACAAGAAATTAAGGAAATAGTGTTCGCCCAAATCTAGCCACTTCAAAGGTCCATTTTCCCCATTGCAAACACTAAACCAAGTACTCTTTCTTTTAAAGCTCAGGACAGCTCTGGGTCAACCAGCAAAACAGTGGCCAAATATGATCTCCTAGGCCAGTGATTGTACTAACAATTACTTCTAGGTGCCTTAAACTGTGCCTAACATCTTTCATCAGTGGTGTCAAGCTGACATGAGCCCACATCTTACCAGCAAGAGCTGTTGGATGGCGTGGTGCCGGGTGGGTGCCTGGAGCATGCTGGGTCAACCAGCCAATAAGCACAGACGTGCCCGGGTGATTAGCAACACTAAGGGACTTTGGCTTAACTTAAGTGGGGCAGCATTGTGCAGGGGCTTCTAAGGCTGTACCCCACTTGTGCACACTGACCTGTGTCCCCAGATCGGATTCTGTGCTGGACGGGGCTCCCTGTTAGCAGTGACACTTTCCATCGACCAACTTTCTCCTGTTGTAGTCTAGTGTTTAAAGCTAAGCACAAGCACTGTACCCTGTGAAATCTGCATGGATATTATTTCTGTTTTATTGATGCAGAAGTAGAAACACAGAGAACCGTTTGCCAACAACACTTCATCACTTTGTAGATAGACCAGGACCCCAGCATTTCACATCAGCATTTCTGGGTCCCTGGTGTCTACTCTTGGAGACGTACGCAGGGTACCTTACTTCTAGTCATTTCCTGCCTTTTGTCTTTTGGTTTTTCCTCTTCCTTTGCTATTTTATTTATTTTTATTACTATTACAGGTACTTGTGATTGAACCCAGGACTTCCTTACCATTGAGCCAAACCCCCAGTCCTTTTTTTATTTTAATGTCGAGACAGGGTCTCACTAAGTTGCTGAGGCTAGTCTTAAACTTGCAATCCTCCCGTCTCAGCCTCCCGGGTTGCAGGCATTACAATTTTGTGCCACCATGCCCATGGTCTATTTGCTTTCACATTATTTTATTAATTTTATTTAATTTATTTTTATTAATTTATTATTAATTTTCACAAATTAATTAGCTTATTCCCAAGAGGATACTGACGGCTTTGGCATCCTTCAGGTGGGCTGCAGGGAGACGAGGGCCATGAGGCAAATGACCTGCTCCTCCACATTGCAGAAATGGACAGAGCCTGCAGAGACTCCCCGGATCCTGGAGAAGGCCATGCTGATGCCATCTCCCTCCTTCCTCGTCACACAGAGGTGTAGACATTTGCAGATGGGGTTACTCTTAAATCATCAATCCCATCACTTTATACTACCAGCAAGAAAGCGGAGGCTCAGAGAGAGCACCTCGTTAGGCCCGAGACGCCGGTCACCGAGGCCTGTCTACCCTGGCACATGCTGGCCCTGCTGCCGGCTGTGTCGCTCTGCATGTGTGCAGTATTTACTGGCGGTTCCTGCAGGCCTGTTTCTTCCATGGAGGGCAGACACAGCTGCAGGGCAGGCTGGGGGTGCATTTTTAAAGCTTTTGTTCCTCATTAGATTTCCCCCATCCTCTATCTTAAAAAAAAAAAAAAAAAAACAACCAAAACCTGTTGGACTCTTTCTCATTAAGTCCCGGGCTGGTAGGTTGAGCATTAGTATTTGCTTTTTGGCTTCATGTCGTCTTCAATCCTTCCATAATATGTCTTCCAGTAAAGGAGACGGACAAGGCTGCCGTCACGTGTCTCTCCTGCCCTTTCCAGTCCTACGCGCTCTGCAGCTCATCCTTCTTAAGTGGCACCATAGGGATGACTTGAAGGGACTGGGGAAGGGCCCCGGGCTCAGGACGCCCCAGGGGAAAAGCCATTGCTCTTGCACACAGCTCACAGCACGATGCATCTCTTCAGGACGCCGGTGCAGCTCTTCTTCCCCTATGTCAAACCCCTCCCATGGCTCCCATTGCTCTTAGGACAAATGTCCCATTCTTCCCGAGAGTTCATCTGGCTGAGCTTGCTGTAAATTCTGTCTCCTGCTCACCACCGAATCTCCAGAACCTGGCACAGCATCTGGACAGTGCATGCTTCACTTCCCCACTGTGCACACCAACTTCCTCTGAGATGAGCAAAATCAGGCTCCTGCCTCCCAGCAGAGACCAGGCAGGGGCGTGGTCTTCACTAGCGCTTACACTGCAAAGGGGAGGCCCCTGGCCCTGAGAGGAAGGTCCTGAGGGCCAAAGTGCCTAATAAACCTTGTAAGAGAATTAGATCTCAGAGGGGCACAGAAAAATTTAGAAGTCAAGACTACTACCCAACAAACAGCACTTAATTAGGATAAAAACTTTTCTTCATCAAAAGATACTATAAAGAAAATGAAGAGGATGATCTACAAAATAAATGTAATGTGCTCTTTAAAGTTATGTCAATGAAAATAAATAATAGACAGACTGAGGAACTGTTCCAAACTGGAGGAGACTAAAGATAAATGAAAACTAAAGGCTCCGTGTGGTCTTGCTGTGTGGGCTCGCAATGTTTTTTCTTTTGTTATATGAGGACTTTCTAGGAAAACAGGTGAATTTAGAACATGGTCTGTAGGTTTGATAGTCACACTGTGTCAGGGTCCTTATAATGATTTTGATCATTGTCTTACACAAGTGTGAGAAATAGAAAGTCAGTGGTCCATTTTCAGAACACAGTATTTAGCCTTAAATGTAATTCATTGGAAGTCAAGGGATCATGGGACGGGAGGAGGGAGATAGAGGTGTTGGGGAGGATATTGAACAAATTGTATTGCTGGATTGTGTGCATTTAGGAATATGTGACAACTAATCCCAACTATGTAAAACTATAATGCACTAATAAAAGTAAATTTTAAAAATATATAGAAGTCAGTGGCACTTGAGCAGCAGACTGAACCTCTGCCCCCATTCCAGGTCCACACAGCAAAAGCTCTGTCCTGGGCAGGTCCGCCAAGAAGACAGCGCCTCCCTTCCTTGCTCCCAGTGTGAGCCTATGGCTTTGGGATGAGTGGCAAGCTGTTCGAACGTCTCCTGTCACCTCCCTCAGTCTCATCCAGGGAGACTCCAGCAGGCACAGCTGAGAGGACCAGATTGGTAGTTCCCTGCCCGGCTACTGCAGAAGTCTGCCCTGGGCAGGAACACACTGAGGCTCATTCACTCCAGCTCACTCATAGGCTTTAGTTTCCAAGCCAAAAAGATCAAGGGATCAAGGAGTGCCACCCCACCACCAGTGCCACCTGCCCCATCCTCCACCCCACCCTTGCCCAACTAGTGCCACCTGTCCTACAAGAGCAGAGCTTCAGGAGTGGCAGTGAAGAGGCCTCCTAAGGAGCCAGAGCTCTACCACTCTCCATGAAGGCACTGACTTTATTTGGAAGAGAGTGGAGAACTCTGTCTAAGCACATCATTGAAAATGACGGAGGTCTTGGGGAAGACCAGTTAAGAGGAAACAACACGTTAATGATAAAAACAAACTACCAGGACAGTCAGGAGTTTAAGGAGAAAATCAGAGAAAGAGACAGCCAAGAACCACGCAGGGGTCACAGACAAGTCCAGGAGGGCCATGCGTGGGTGCCAGCTGCACCCACCCAGCAGCAATCAAAGCAGAGGAAGAAAGCACCGTAAGCCACATAGGCATCGGACTGCACAGGCAGACGCCTTAGTGGTTTAGCCCCTTGGTCTACTTCCTGTCACTGTAACCAAAGGCTGCAGACTGCATAAATTATACAGAAATCTACTTACACGCCGCAGGGCGTCAGGTGGCAAGAGGCATCAAGCTTGAGACCCCTACGATAACTAGCAGCCCGTAAGGGACTGATCCTTCCAGGGCAGAGCCTTCTTGATCCAGTCCTCCCGAAGATCTTACCTCTCAGTACTCACAATGGGGACTCCGTGAGGTTCGGTTGGGTCTGAGTGCCCAGGCTTCATGTGTTGGAGTTGATCTCTACTCTGAAGTAGTAGCAATATGGAAATTAATGTGACTGTGGTGCTTGGAGGGGGGTCCTTGGGGCCTGACCAGGACCAGATAAGGTCACTGGGGTGGAGCCCCCATGATGGCATCCTGTGACTTTCACTCCCTGTCTCTTGCCACATGATGTCCTGCTGTGTCTTGGACCTTCACCAGCAACAAGGCCATTGTCTGATGTGGCCCCCTGATGTTGGGCCACCAGAACTATGAGCCAAGGTACACCTCTTTTTCTTTTAAATGAAGTAGCCTGCCTGTGGCTTTCCCTTGTAACATGGAATGGACTCACGCAAGGCCTCACCTCTACCCAAACGCTAAGGGAACAATGCGCCACGTAGCAGAGAGCGTCCTAAAGGTGAAGCTCAGAGCCTTATCCAGATGAGCCCCACCCCCACATCTGGGGGGACACAGGTGTTCAGGGCTGCGCTGCTAAGGGCCATCAGGGAAGTTCTCTACCCAGTCCTTCTCAGGGCCATCAGGGAAGTCCTCTACTCAGCCCTGGGGGAATGTACAGCAACAGAGACCATCTACGTCTCCACCATGACGACGTCGGATTCCAGTCCACAGCATCGTGGCACCTGGGGTAAGCACAACTGTTGACCAGCAGCGGCTTTAGCTGCTGCCCAGCTCAGGGGTGACTCCAAGGTAGCCAAGCAGAGGGGTAAAAAAGGAAAAGATTCCTGAGTTGGCACATAGAGTTGGTACACTACAGGGAAACAGGCGGAGAATTTTAGATGAATCCATAATGATTTTAAAACATCCAAAGAACTAAGAGAAAAACATATATATAGTGAAAATTACAAAGTGTTCTTGATACCAATTAAAGAAGACCTAAATAAATGAAAGACATTGTAAGACACCACTTCTGTCCAAGTGATTTATAGATTCAGCACAATCCATGTCAAAACCCTGAGCAGCCAGAACAATCCTGAGAAAGGAACAAAACTGAAAAAGCCATACATCCTAATTTTGAACCTTACAACAAAGCTGGTGAGTCAGCACAGTAATACTGGTCTCAGGACAGCTGCATGGAAGAGTGGGATAGATTCCAAAGTCCAGAAATAAATCCATATTTTTATGGATACTTGCTTTTTGATGAAGATGCCAAAATTATCCAACAGGATGATATTGACAAATTGGACAGGGACAACCGGAGAGCCAGGTTGAATGGAAAGGAAACTGTCCTCTACCACACACCAGGCACAAAAATGAACTCTGAGTAAGTACAGGATCAAATGTAAGAGATGCATCTGTAAAACTTGTGGAGGGAAGTTCGCTCTTAGCAGCAAATCTTCATGACTTTGAGTCTTACAGGTGATGCAAAGAACACAAACAAGAAAAGCTAAGCCATATGAATTAGGGTGCACGAACATTAAAAAGTGATGCTTCCAAGGACATCACCAGGAGAGTGAAAGACAATCCACAGAACTGGAAACACTTCCATCAGTCACATATTGGCTAAGGGCAGGTCAGTAACCTGGGCTGTAATGTAAGAGCCCCTCCTGGGGAGGGCAGGTCAGACCTTATGCTCTACAAACAGTTGTGATTATAACAGGGGAGTTTGAAGCACACCAAAGCACAGAGGTCTCAGTCCCAGGCTTGAGCATGAACCTCAGCTCAGTATCACAGTGACCAGGCATCTTAGTGCAGGAGGTTGGAGCCTCATCTGACAAGGGAGCCGCTGACTCCCTTAGCTGACCTCTAGTTGGGGTTAAGAGTCTTGGTGCTTAGCAGTACCAGTCGGTGGCTTCTTCATCTTCTCCCTCAGTCAGAGTGCTAGTTCTGTGCAGTCCACTCAATGCCCACGTTAGAAATGGTCGCACTGTCTTAAGATCTGTGGGCAAAGTGCCCAGAGGGACACACCTTCCAATATGGATGCTGCAAATATCATCAACAGAAACAACGTCTCCCTATGTTCTCTCCAGGGCACACTCCATCATAAAGCTGATTCCACTATTGTGCAAAGTGGCCCTCATTCCCTCCCACTCCCTCGTGCAGGTGTCTCACAATCTGCTGCCCTGCAGACATGTGAACAGAATGAGGCCCCAACCCATAGTGAGGTTACCTTGTACAGCAAAGGCGAACCCATTGCAGACTCTAACAAGTCCCAGATCAACTGATTCTGCACTGATCAAAGGGAGATTGTGCTGGGAAAGCCTGTCCTGAAGAGATAAAAGCCCTTAAAAGAGGAGATGGGCCTTTCTTGAAGAGAGAGGGTCTCCTGCTGGTCCTAAAGGAGTAAGCTGCCATGGCACTGGAGGGCTTGAGAGAATTCACATGCAAGGGACTGTGGGGACCCTGCTGATGACCATCAAGCCCAGGGACCACAAGCCCTACAGCCAACCAAAACAAGTGAGTTCTTGCACACTGCATGAGCTTGGGAGAGGACTGAGCTCCAGAGCGGCACCTGGGCCACCCATTCCATGTTCCTGTCCTTGGGAGATCCTGAGCAGAGGTCAGCCTGCCATGCTTCTCATCCATGGGGACCACGAGATGGCAAGTGGGTGCTGTTTGTTAGGTGGCGCTGAGAAATGATATGCCCATAGCATTTATGCTGTTCTCTTACAAAACCATGTCATATAGCTCTTCCTCTTCCATGTCCACTTCGTAGATCAGAAACGTGAAGGAGCTTGTCAAGAGTTGCTCAGCTAACAAGAAGGGCTGAAATGAGGGCTGAGTTTCCTACACTCTAGGGACTTCCTGATTTTCCAGGCTGATGCTTGTAAAAGCTTTGGTGGTGGCAAAGTCAGGCTGGTGACTGCTAGCAATTAAACAGGCCATGGTGGAGAGAAGTGAGTCAGAGAAGCGTGGGAACTTGTCTCCGACAGCATCTCCATATTCCCCAGGTAGAACATGGAGGGCGGGGTTTTGGTGAGCAGTAAAAACAGACGTGGCTAGGAGTGGAGCCACCATGCGATCCAGCCATACCACTCCTCGGATTTATGAGCATACTACAGTGATACATGCATTCCGTGTTCACAGAAGCACAATGCACAATAGCCATGTTATGGAGCCAGCCCAGGTGCTTGACAACAGATAAATGGATAAAGAAAATGAGCTATACTACACAGTGGAGTTTTTACTGAGCCATGAACAATGGAATTGTGGCATTTGCAGGAAAATAAATGGAACTGAAAACCATCAGGTTAAGGAAAATAAGCCAGACTGGGAAGAGACACATATTGTGTGTTTTCTCTCACATGCAGAGGCCAGAGCGAAAGAAAACAGGAAGGGGGAGAGGGGAGGGAAGAGGAAGAAGAGGTAAAGTGAAATAAAAGTGACCATATCATGTGCATGTGCACACAGGTGATGAGGAATCCCACTGTTATTCAGAATCATAATGCAACATAAAAAGCAGTTCTGGAAATTTATAACAGGGATCACTGCCCGGGCAAGAGTTGCTCCAAATGATTTTGGATAGAAAATTTCCACATCTGAAAAATTAAAAAAAAACACCTAACATTAACTTTATGCCTAAATGTACTAATATCTCCTTCACTAGAAAAGAAGCTAAAGAAGAAAACCAGAAAGAAAAGAATTACCATAATGCATGCACTTAATTTAGGCTTTGGGAGCTGCCGATCAGCCCTGCTTGCAGTTGGAGGAGTCGCGGAGCTCCACTGTTCTTGGCAGCGTATTCGGTGAAACGAGTTTACAAAGGCAGAATACATCTTGCACGAAAATGAAGACGTGCACGTGCAGGGTCTGAACTGAGGAGGTGGAGAGAAACCACACCTACAGACAGTGTCTGTCCCAGGCTGAGTGAGCATGTGGCTTCCCATCAGAGATTTTAGAAAGCCTGCCGCCCGGCTGCAGGAAGCTAGGTCCACATGGGACGTCACTCAACCATGCATGTTGGGCTGAACTCTAAGCACTTACCGTGCAGAATACTTTGTAGAAGGAGTGTTCCTGGCCAGCAGTAATTTTGCTTTCTCTATGTGTTCTGCCCCGAATAGCTACGCCTGCTTATCAGATCAGCATTCTTCAATTCCGTCCTCAGAGTCACTTCTGCTGCTGTTCACTGTTCCACTAAACGGAGCCATCACACGTGGATGCTCCAGACAAATCCAGGCACTACCTTATGCCCCCCCTTCCCTCACTGCTATGTGGTCTCACTTTAATAAGTCCCCTGACGTCCCCATCTCAGTGGGTGCCATCTCACAAACTTGCATCCTGGCAAGGTCTCTGCATGGCTCTTCCTGTTGCTGGGTCCTGCTCTCACATTCTCCCCAAGCGAGGTCATATCAGCCACCTGCTCTTCAAGTCCCTCAAATGTCTGTGCATTTTGGCTCTGGATCCTGGCTTTGTGGGTCATGTGGGATCTGGTCCCCTTCACTCTGCTGACTTCTCCTCAGTCCTCTCCCAGCTTCAGCCACTGAGAGCATCCTGAAACCATTCCCACGGGATTCTGCCTGGAACAGCAGGACCCCTGATTGGCATGCTCCTCTTTGGCACTCAGTTTCGCCTTCACTTTCATCTAAGGGAAGATCCCTGACCACCCACCCTAAGTCTTTCTGCCCACTTGTGACCATTCTCTGACCCTCACTTGTCATGACCTAGATCTTTTTGGTTTATATTTTAATCACTGTCTCTCTCTTCCAACTAGAATGCAAATTTTATGAAACCCAAGATCTCATTTCATTTATCTATTTAAAGCCATTTATAAAAGTATACAGCGTAGATTCTGTGAATAACACTGTTTTGCAGAATGACCTAATTGATAAAGTCAAGCCCAAACTCAGTGCCTCCACAAAGCACTCTAAGATACTCCAAGATGAGAAAAAACCAACTGCTCATTTTCTCCCGGACACCCTGACCTGGACAAGGCTAATATGAGATACAGCCTACATGTGTTTGTCTCTGCAATCAGAACTCTATACGTGAAAGGGAAACGTGTTGCTTAAAAAGCATCATTTGTGAGGTGCCTAACACAGTGCTCCAGGCAGTACGAGGGCAGGCACCTGGGCTGTGGGCCATCATCCACGAGGGGTTCCCAGGATGAAGGGCACTGTATAATCTCACCCCACGCCCGCCAAAGTATAAATTGAAAGCAAACACCTGAAGGCAAAACTAAACAAAGCAAAGCCCACAAAATCAAAACACTAACCCTCTACGGAATAATCTATCTTCTTAAAAAATGCTATTATAGAAATAAAATGTCACGACCAGATAAGCATATTTTGGTGCCCACATTTTGCATGAATAAAATTGGTCGCTCCCAGACCCTACTAAATAAATGTTAAAACATACATTTAAAGACCCTCAGTTTGAAGAGCATCAAGTTATTGGCCTCTCTAGGAAGCACTGAGTCTCATCCAGCAAAAGGTGCATCCAGATGCTACCTCCAGAGAGAATCCAGTCCTGCATGGGGCAATGGTTAACCAGCTGCCTCTCCTATGGTGTGGTTTCCCAAACTCACTGCAAGATCACCATAACCTGGGGAGTTATTTTTTTTAATTACACATTCTTGGACTATGCAAATATCCAACATAAGTTTGTAGCTTTGTCTTCTTCATAAAGCAACTGGGTCCAACCATAAACTTTTTTCCCTTAACCAAGTAATTCTCAAAACTGACTGCACGTCAAAACCATCTGGGAGCTATCAAAACCCCTGGTGGCCTTTCCTCACCCCAAATCACACCCCTATGGGATGTGTTTCTAAAACTCCACCGTGGTTCTCTCTGGCACCTGGGGTTGAGAAACACTGTGTCAGACCCCCAAGTGACACATCAAGGCTGCTAATTTGGATTTTCATCATCTTTCTCCATTCATTTGAAGTGCTTCCTAGTCAGACAGTTAAACTGTGGCACCTCAGACAAGTCATTGAGCACCCCTAGTTTTCAGTTGCCTTATGCCTACTTTGGCACAAAGGTACATTACTAAACTGTTGTGAGGGTAAATTGATAAAACACATGAAACGCAATTGGTAAATAAACGTTCAACAAATGATGGGTATTAAATTTTTGAATCGCACTGCGAAACACATGTTGAACACCTAGGTACCAGGAGTACTGCTAGGTTCTATGCCTTTGGTAGAACTAAACTTCTCAAGGAATGTGACCAACAGTCAGAATAACTTCAAATGTGTGTGTACAATGACAGTACCATGTGTCTATAAAATGCCACACATTGCAACTGAAGAGAGATCCAGGCAGACCCTCTGAGGATTCTATTCCTGAAGGTCTAAGCTATTGATCAAATCTATTGGTGTCTGGAGATCCCATAGAGTTGGGCCAGACCTACCTCACAGGGCCTGCAAGGGGGTCTAAATGAATCAGGGAACATGAAAGAATGTGACTTGGGGGTGCTGGACTCCAGCTAAGCAGACAGCCTTCCCAGATGATGCATGGAGAGGAGTGAGCAAAGATGAGGATGAGACATGAGGTGACCCAAGGACCCTAGTGACAATGCAGATTCATAAATGAGGGTGAGTGGAGCCCTGGAAGAGGGCAGCTCCCATTTCTTCACTGTGAGGAAAGGAGTCCAATGTAGCCAGATCTTCAGATATTTCAAAAGAAATTATGGATATAGACTGTTATGCAGAATCTTTCATTTTCCAACTCTTCATGAAGATTTTAAAAATTACATATATCATAGCAAAAACCTTTTGGGCATCTAAGACCAGTGGATCACCATTCTGAAAACCCTTCGAAGTTAAAATTCTATCAAGAACTTTGCAGAGTTTGGAAGAGCAGGATAAATATCACCACTACATCAGCCAAACACTACACACTGTCTATGGGAATTGCCAAGTCTGTTTGGCTTGGCTTACACCACTTCCCCTGAGGGGGCCCTGAGATCTGGGCTTATTTGTCTCTCCCTTTGCACTGCCCTGCCTCCTGACCCCAGTCCATCTGGCCCCGTGTGAGGCTCTGCCTTCATTTTCATCAAGTGCAGAGGGGCAGAGTGACCCTAACACCCTTCTGGAAGAGCCTCTGAGTGTCCCTGAAACATCTCTTCTTCCTCTTGCTTCCCTTGTGACGTTTTCTCTAGGAACTGAAGAACTTACTAGGGCTGCTCCAACTTACCCCTCACGTTCCTGCCCTCACAAATATACACAGCAGGGTGCTTCTGTGGTCACAACCCTCAGCTTATGCCCACCACAGCCATGAGGCCTTCCTCTTACTCCTTGGGGACCCAAGGACACACTGAACAGGGGAGGCAGAGCAGCAGGCTGTCACTAGTCACAGTAACTCCACCCAGTCCAGCCCCTCGGGTGTCCCGGGCCTCTCCCATGACCTGTGCTCTTGCATTCATCCAAGTGTCCTTACTAAGAGTCTCTTCACGGCATGTGCTGGGACAGGTGCTGGAAATATTAAAATAAATAAGCCCTGAGCCCAGTTGCGAAGGGCTCCACTCACTTAGGGAAGATAAATACGGGGCGGGGGGTGGGGTGGGGAGAAAAGCTCCCGGGAAGCTTGTCCACAGGACATCGAGGGAAGACCAAGGTGAGAGTAGCGCAGCCGTGGAGTGGAGGTGGCCTCGGGCTGGGCCAGGAGGAGTGTCTCAGAGTCAAAGTTCCAGTGCTGAAGGACAGGGAGGGCTTGTTAGGTTCACACAGAGAAGAGGCAGCATTCCTGGGAGGGGGCAGCCTGTTCCTGCTCTGCTCGGGCGCTGCCTATTAACTTATGTGTGAACCTCTGGGGACAGCAGGAACTCAAAGAAATCGCCCTCCTCGGGATTTACATGTTGACCACATTGTGAACACTATAGAGAGACCCAGTCAGGGAACAGCAACATAGAAGAAGGCAGAGGCACTAAATGGAGCTGTGTACCAAAAGCCAGATCACAGGTCATGAGTGACAAGCCAGATCACAGGTCATGAGTTGGTGACCAGCTCTGGAGTTGGTGACATTCTGTGTAACAGAGGTCTTCAGTCTTGGCACCATGGATGGACTTGGCTGGAAAATTAATCTTTCACTGTGTGAACTGCCTGTGCAATGTGGGAGAGTGTGGCACTACTGGCTTCAAGCCATCAGGTACCAGGGCACCCTCTGTCTCCCAGTAGCGACAGCAAAATCAACCCCAGATTTGACCAATGTACCCAGGGGGACACAATTGCTCCCAAGGAGAACCTGTGCTGTGTAGTCAGTGAGCAGTTGCAATGAGTGCCCAGGAAAACATTCATGTATTTATTTATTTCCAGATAAATATGACAAGGGCCATTCTAAAACATCCATAGTTACCTTTGAGAGAGTAATAGTCACATCACTGTTTCCTCATTTCCTGCAGCAAAAATACCAGGCCCTCATAGGTAGCTGCCCTCAGGCTCAATATTTGCTCCTGGTTTAGGAGCAATACTACTTTTGGGGGGTTGCAGGGGTCTGGAGAAGAGAAGGGTGCATCTCCTTGACCAAGGCCCACATCCTCTTCTCTGAATAAGGGTGAGAAATGCAAGTTCCCACCCTCCTGTCAAAAAGCATCATTCTTCATTGACTTTTGGATGGAATTTCACAGGTAAAGCAGAAAATAGAAGAAAAATGAAAAACAGAAGCACTTTGTAGATACTTTCATGGGTCTTTGAAAGCCTAACCTCCATCAAGATCCTTTCAAAGGTCTATAAAAGCTACAGCAAACACTCATCACTGTGACTTTATTTCCACAAAAGGGAAAAATAAAGCATCAGCAAGAAAAGGTAAAACATAAAACTTTAAGATAGTGCCAAATTATTCACAGCTTTCAGGTTGCCTTAAGAATGTGATTAGTGATGGGGAAGGCTTTCTTCCCAAATTCTTTGCTCCCTCTGGTATCACCACATGCCAATAGCTTAAAGGTTCTATGTAACAGCCCATAACTCTCCATTGGGAGCTGACTTGAGGTTCGTCTCCTTAATAAGGAATAATGAATCCCACTGGGAAGCATACAACTCCAGGGCACCCACCATGTTACTAAGCTGGATTAGCAGCAAACTTTAGTAAGAAACCTTTAGCTTGGAACTCCTGCCCCAAAGCCAGGCTGCCTGCTCAACCCCACTTTGCATCGCACCATGCGGGCTTCCAGGGTCTTCAGTCCTCAGCTCTCTCCTTCAGTCCTCTGCACTGCCGGTTAACCTTTTCTAGCTTTCTCAATAAATGATATATCACCCATCCAGTTCAGAACCTGGAGACCAAAGCCTCACTTGGACAGCTTCTTCCCCATGCTTTCCATGTCTCCTCCACCACTGAGGACTCTGTTATTGCCTCCTTAATATCTCTTCAATCAATATCCGCATTCCCAGACACCCTTTGACTGTCCATTGGGTTCTCGGTGCGTAGCTATTGCTTGACACAAGCTATGACAATAAATATTCAACAAGGAAGTGTAAAAAAGTAGCACTCGTCTATGGCAAACTGCACCATGCAGTGGTTGTATCTTTAAATTGAAAGGAGACTGACACGTGGTTGGGATCCAGGACATCCAGCGCTCAGCCAGTTTCAATTAGCAATCAGGGTTTGCTCCTTATCCCTGGAGTGATTTTTACAGGATTCCCAAAGGATGCCAAAATTTGCAGACCCTTGAGT